>VYZQ01016365.1:36820-77089 GCA_013400655.1 Mystacornis crossleyi | reverse complement strand
TGAGAAGTTAAATCAGCTAAGAAGGATACTTATTAAGTATAATCTTAGTAATACATTTTCTTACTTCATCTATTTGTAATTTTATTCTATTATTTCTAATGTGCATTATTTCCTAGCTAACTGTAGGTTTTTATCCTTAAACCTTTTCAAAGGATTTAAGGATCTGAAAAACTACAAAGCACGCCAGTTCTTTATCCTTGAAGTCAGACAGATGAAATGCTCTTTGTTGTGTGCCATATCTCAATACCTTTATCCATGTTTTCCAAAGAGTATCAGAGTGCTGAACTTCTAATTTTGCCTAGCTGAGAAAAGACAGTTTTAAGGGCAAGTGAAAGGAACCTCACCGTGGCCTTTGTAAGGTAAATGTTTCCTCATTCTTGCAAAGAGTTTTGGAAACTGCCTAAACTTGAGGGTCCTTATACCATCATAGAACATATTATATACTATAAAATTCAGCAGTATGTAGCTACTTCCTGGAAAAGCAATTACAAAGCATTTTGTGTTTAATACTCTATTGTTTACTGATTGCTTTGAACAGCTGTTTTAAAAGCAATACTGAAATTACTGTGTGACGAAGTTGCTACTTTGGGGATTTTTTGTGATCAGAGGCCTTTATTCCTCCATTATTAGCAACAGCTGCAAGTACCAACACAGGCATTTTGCTTTGTAACAATAATCACAATAATGTATGTTTAACATCCTCCCCGTGCTGAAATTTGAAGTCTTGTTCACAAACACGTTCTTGTCATGAACTCTTTCTCTTCCTCACTAACCACAGTTAGGATCAGTGTAAGAACCTCTGCTAACATGGCCTGCATGAAATGATGTCCTTTGGTCTCCCTCACGCACCTGCATGCAAGACATTTGTATCAGTGTGCTGTGGAACAGCAGGAGGCAGCTCCTCATCCATTCACCTGTCTGAAGCTTCATCAATGTGACATCTCAGCCTCCTGAAACATGTGTCTCTATGCCTTTTGCTTCTTTCTTTGATAATGCTGATGAAGTATGTTTCTCGTGTGTGCATTGGAATAAAAACGAAACAGAGGAGAGCATGTGGCAGTTCAAAGGTGCAACACAGTTGGATACTTTTGTCCTTGTAGGGAAGGCAGAGAGCAGAGATGTGCTTGTCCTTGCTTTCCCACAGATCTCAAGCAAAGCTTAAGATGAAAAGCAAGAGTGAGAATGAGTAGCAGTTTACAGGGGCCAGGATTCGAGTGTTATTCTTCTTCAATATCTTAATTCCAGCCATACAAAAATAAATCACAGAACTTGCTTTATATTAATTTGAGTTAAATTACATTTTAAAATGTAAAAAATTACATTTTTTTAATCTGTGTTTTTCAATCTTGATAAGCAGTTTACTACAAAATACTCATACTAGGTTGCATTTGCCATAGAAAATATTGTAAAGGAGATGCACAGAGAACTGGACTTACTAAGATCGAGGCCTTTCTCTCCTCTTCCATTAGCTCCCAGCCAGCAGCCTTCTCTGGTTTGTGCTAAATGATAAACAGAGAAGGGGTGACTTTAGAGACTCCCAAGTGGCTTTTGCTACTTAACTCGTTGGCAGAAAGTTACTGTACATATCAGCAGGAACACAAGCAGAAAGACAAAAGGGGGAGAAAGCATGCATCAGATGATTGGAGAGGCCCANGTTAAATCAGCTAAGAAGGATACTTATTAAGTATAATCTTAGTAATACATTTTCTTACTTCATCTATTTGTAATTTTATTCTATTATTTCTAATGTGCATTATTTCCTAGCTAACTGTAGGTTTTTATCCTTNAGGGGGAGAAAGCATGCATCAGATGATTGGAGAGGCCCATCAAAGAGAGAAATGAAAGAGAAATAATTGCTAGGAAGTTTTCTTAGTGCATTTCCAACTTAGACACATGCATGGAGCTACCGAAGACAGAGATGACAACCAATAATAATGCTTTGCTAGAGAGGCAGGTCTAGGTCATGGCTGCGTTCATGCTGGTCAGATCTGATTGACTGTGACAAACAGTGCTGAGTAATTGCTCTAATCACTCCGGTAGGCATTGTACCTTGGCCCAACAAAAGGATGATGCAATAGCAGCTTCAGAAGCCTGCTGGCCCTTCAACCTGACATCTCTGACAGCAGCGCATTTGTTTTAATGGGAGGGTTATTTGGAGTTGCTGCTGTTCAACAGGGGAAAGCCCAATGAGTATTCCTAAGTTGGCCAGAGATAAGGGCCTCATTAAAGTGCTCAGGAGTACTTATTTGCAGGTTGACTTGCTGTGATGATCAGTTGGTGGAAAGCTATAACAACGAGAAGCACAAAAACATGTCATAGAACATTGGCTGCAGGTTTGTGTTTCTCAAGAGCAGCAAACAATTAGGGTGGTGTGTCGTCAAAACTTTCACATCAACAAAGCAACACATTTGCTTTAAATGAGACAAAGTCAAATCTACTTAAAGGAAACCAGAACTGGAACATTCTTCTGATGTGCAAGCCAATTCAGGACGCCAGACTGTTTGAGAAGAGTACTGGGTGAAAGACCCCATGAGGAATCTCTAGTTCCTTCCTGTAATTCCTGCTTTTTTCCTCCTTCATGTCAAATAAGTCTCTGCTTATAGCAGCAAAGTTTTGTGAAATCTGGTCTCCCTTCTAAAGCAGATGAAGCAGCCTGAGATATCTCCATCTTCCCTCTTACAGGATGCCTTAAGAATGACTGCAGTGTAGAAAGGAGCAGTGTCTGTTTGCCTGCTTATAAAGGGATGCTACATTTCTTAAGCTCTTCAGCCACTCCACTCTCCTAATCATTTGCTGCGTCTGGAAGCCGGGTGTGTTCAGGGCTCTCCTTGTTCAGAGCAAGTCTGATGCGTGCATTAAGTGCCCAAGATGAACTTGAGTATCTGCTTTGCTGGCTGCCACAAGAGCATCTGCCTCACAAACAGTATGCACTGCGTGATTTTATTGCCCACTCTCTCGGCATCAAAAACAAACACTGCTTGCTGGGATGCACTCCCAAGTATCTCATCTGTAAGTACTAAGTGAATTGTCATTGAAATATACAGCATAGCCTTCTATTACGAGAGCTAAAATGTTTAACACATGGATGAGTCCCCTCTGGGGGACTAACACTTGGCAGAGCTGGCCTCCCTTAATAACATGTTATTCTCCAGTGGAATGACTACTATAGATAATACTAAGTGGATGTAAGTGAAAGGCATGCTGGTAAATACTTTGTTTATTTTTACTTACTTCTGTGTATGTGTGCACACATGCAGCAGCATGTGTTGGTAGGGAGTTCAGGCTGCTTGACCTTCAGAAAATAGGTGGAGCTGCAAATTCAGCAGCACAATTGTTTGCACTGCTTTTAGCATTCATTCCCCTGTAATGGAGGAATTCCAGAGCTGACCCTAAGGGCAAGTTTATAGTTTATATCACCTAGCTGCTGCCAGGCAGTGGGAACTGTGATTCAGCTTTATATTTAAAATTAATTTTTGGTCTTAATTATTTGCTGTTAACTTAGGTTGTCAGCATTTTGCAGGAGTGTGTGCATGTGGATATGTACGTGATGTGCGTGTGAGAGAAAAGAGGAAGATTTGGAGTGTGACTGAGCATCAGCCCATTTAACAAGGGTTGTGGCTTCCTCCTTGGTGACCAGTGCACAGGAAAGCCATGATGTGCTTGGGAAGGTAGCCACATTTGCCTTCTCTTAAAAGTTTTATCCAGGAAAGGTGAATTTGAATAGATTGGTCCACCCTGACTAGAGCTATAAATGATGACTGGAAGTCTGGAGAATGACCTGCAGGATCATTTTAGTAATATCACAGCAAAGGCAGCACTTGAGTGTCACACATATAACACGGTGCAGTTTTAGCCCATGCTTTCGTCAAGGCTGACATAAATATCTTCATTAAATTAAATTAAATTAAAGGTTGATCATCCAAAATATATCCTATTGAGGTAGTGAACTCTTACCACGGCTTGTCATTGGAGTTCTTGGGCCACTGAAGCCTCTCCTGAGCTAATTTTTGAAACACTGCTATCCTTGTATCCAGCTCCACTTAATTTTAGTCAGGGTTACATGAGAGAAGGTTTGGAATATTGGAAAATTATAAAAATTACATAGCTGCTGTCATTCAATGATGTAAAAGGTAATTTATTTTGACTTGTTTGTCCTATTTATTTCCTCTTGTCATATCAGTATTAAATGATTCTGCTTACTTCCTTGAAGGTAGTCTGTTATATCCATAGTTGGTGCCCGCAGATGAAGCTTCAGTGGCTTTGAATTGCAAAGCTGTGGATTTGGCCCATGTTCTCAGTGGACCAATTCCAGATCCACGTGAAGGTTAGAATCCAACCCAACAGGTATCCCGAACGGTTGCAGTTTTAATTGTGGGAATTACTTGTGTGGGGACATTACAGTGAAATTTGATTATAGCTGCTTCGACAAGTGTAACACTCTGTAGGAAAATCAATCCTGTTTCTGTAATGAAGAAAAACAAGTCGTTTTCAAAAGGAAATATGATTATACATTCACAGCTTAGGTTGAAGAAACAGAAGGCAGCTTAATACAGTGCAGGCTTGCTCGGAGGGAATATCCACTCGCTGAGGCCAGCATAACAAGATTGGATTCCAGTTTAATGTGGTTGTGACTCAAATCCCTTTGGAGAGTTTGTTTGACAATCTGACAAAGTTATCTCAAGAAAAATAGGTTAAAAAACATAAACTTGACTTCAGTAACTGCATTTCCTCTTCAGCATGTAGAGTATTTTGCCTGGAGGCCCCTGCAGCCCGAAGCCCCACAGGTAATACCACTTTGTGCCTTTACATAAACCAAAATGTTTTAGCAGGCATTTTGCTCCAAGAAAAGGTTTGCCATGTGATCTTAATATGGGGAAATAAGGTCCTTCTGATCTCTCTATATGAAAAAGAGAATATGAAGGAGATGAAGTGTAACTGTTGTTACTGCAAGGACATGGGCTCATTTCCAGTAATTTCTAACTAATGTTTTAGTTATATTTGAGTAGATGCCTGGTTCCCTCATGATGCGTTTCAGAAATCCCGGTTTAAAGCTGAATCCTCACACTTAGTGTCAAAGCAGAATGTGCTAAGTGAAAGTGAATGTACAGCACTGCTCTGCTTCCACAGATGGGAAACGGAGGCCCGGAGAAATGTGCCATGTTGCCTTTGGGCCTAATTGCTTAGTCACTGGCGGAGTCGAGTCACCCCCACACTCTGTCTTCGGGCACAGTCACAGAGTCGCAATGGCAGTAATTGGAGCCTTCAAGATATTACAACCTTTAACTATTCATTACTGTCCTCAGTTGTCATTTACCATCTTTCAGCTGGTGGTTACCAACTCACAGTTGAGCCACCAGAACAGATTATGTAAATCCTTAAGGTTCAAAGCCTAATCGGACAGGTCTTATTAAGTCACCTTCATCTCCTTTGAGGAAAAAACTGAGAGAGTTGAGTTTGTTCCACCTGGAGGAAAGAAGCCTCCAGGGAGACCTCATTCTGGACTTTCAGAACACAAAGGGGGCCTATAAGAAACATGGAGACGGACTTTTCAGTAGGGCCTGTTCCAATAGGACAACGACTAATGGTTTTAAATAAAAAGAGGGTCAGTTTAGATTAGATATAAGGAAGAAATCTTTTATGATGTGGTGGGTGAAGCCCTAGAACCATTTCCCCAGAGAGATGGTGGTCCCATCTCTGGAAATATTGAAGACCAAGTTGGACAGGACACAGAGCAACCCGATCTAGTTGAAGATGCTGCTGGTTATTGGAGGGGGGTTGGGCTACATAACTTTTAATGGACCCTTCTAACCCAAACTAGTCTATAATTCTACTGTCTTATCTCTGGTTTAGATTGAGCTGTATGAACTGAAGTAAGTGTGGCATGGGATATTTTTGGAAGCACAAAATAACATGAGTGGCTGGCCATGACAGCAGACTGTCCTGTCTCCAGGGCATCGGCTGAGGAGTACAGAGAACACAACCTTCATGAGGTCTCTGAAACCAGCTGAAGATGACCCCAGCACAATGTTGCAGTGACCCAAAATGTTGATAAGCAATCAGGACAGGTCACAGGACAGAGGGTGAGGATACATATTCAGTTGAACAACTTTCACTCTGAATTCCTGCATGGCTCACTCAGATCATGAGCTGGGGCCCTTCCAAAGAGCATACTGAAGTTCAGCATTGTCTTTATGCCTTTTAAGCCCCAAACTGATTCAGATCCAAATGTTAGGAATCAAGAGCTGCCATCTCTCAGATAGCTTAAGTCCCTTTGTCCTCAGTGTTCAGTAAACACCACTGGTTGAGTGGGCACCTTCCTGAAAAACATCTACAGGATGATGTTTGGGAACACTTCCTTTCAGAAGCTCTCCTCGTATTCTGGGTCTCCCCATATTTTAAGTGTAACCTTCTGCCTGTGGTTATAGCTCTTCTCACAGACCCAAATGCCTCAGACAGCAGGAACCTGCCATTTCTTGGCCTTACTGTGCTCAATTTAATTAGCAATGAGAACAGGTTTGGCAAAACAATTAGTTCTGTCCTCTGTTCCCCCCTCCCTGCTCGCGCAGCCCATTGTGAAACACCATTCTCTGGGCATCACGTCTGCACTTCTCTATCACCAGCTTGTAGCAGGGCACTTCCAGGGGCAGAGCCAACAACAGATCCATGTTGCCACCTACTGCATCCTGGACCTGTGATGCCCTGACACTTTTTGACATTAAAACAGTGCCTTGCTTGTGACATGGTGACTTTCTAGGGTTGTTCCTGTGGTAGTAACAGCCTCATAAGCAGAAGCTAACTTTCCTACCACAATGCAACAGGCCATCATTCCAAACTACACCTGAGAGATGAGAACAAATGGCATATGGGATACGCTGCACTCTGGGCTATCTCAGGGCACCAGCTGATATAAGCACTATCTGATGTGCTGTGAATAATTCAACAGGAGTGCATGCCTGTCTGCACCAAATTTGTATTGCCAGGTGATCCAGTAATGCATAAATCCAATCTTAGTGATCATCTGACCACAGCCTAAATGCTCAATGCTTGGCTGTATCATTAATCTCACTGTGTGATTTTAGACAAGTCATTTTCCCTTCCCTGAAAATCACTTTCCCACAGCTGGAAAATGGGACATAAGAGGTTCCTGTAAACCCATATCTCTTGGGCGCTTACTGTCCCGCTGCAGGATGTAAGTAAATCCTGCTTGGTTAAAATGAGTGTTTGCAAAGAAACAGTAATCATAAAATAAAAAGAATAAAAAAATTCTAAGAGAAGTGAGAATGGAGAACAGTTGTGTTTTAAAGGTTGGTTGAAGGCTGTCTCCAAAAAGAACAGGCTTTATTTTTATCCAGAAAACAACTTTTAGAGAAATAAACTGTTTATTNGCTGTGAATAATTCAACAGGAGTGCATGCCTGTCTGCACCAAATTTGTATTGCCAGGTGATCCAGTAATGCATAAATCCAATCTTAGTGATCATCTGACCACAGCCTAAATGCTCAATGCTTGGCTGTATCATTAATCTCACTGTGTGATTTTAGACAAGTCATTTTCCCTTCCCTGAAAATCACTTTCCCACAGCTGGAAAATGGGACATAAGAGGTTCCTGTAAACCCATATCTCTTGGGCGCTTACTGTCCCGCTGCAGGATGTAAGTAAATCCTGCTTGGTTAGAATGAGTGTTTGCAAAGAAACAGTAATCATAAAATAAAAAGAATAAAAAAATTCTAAGAGAAGTGAGAATGGAGAACAGTGTTTTAAAGGTTGGTTGAAGGCTGTCTCCAAAAAGAACAGGCTTTATTTTTATCCAGAAAACAACTTTTAGAGAAATAAACTGTTTATTCATCCAGTAGACGCAATTAGTCCAAAGGAGCACTTTCTGAGGGCTGTACGCTGGAGCACAGAGATCAGCTTCAGCATTTGCAAATTCTGGTACTGCAAGAACTTTCTGCTTCTGTAATTAATTAGATTAAACTGAAATAATATTTGTAGTTTTATCCATCTGCTCCTTACTCCGTTTTCAAATGGGTTCTTCTCTTTATTACTGGACTGAAATATTTCCATGAAGTGTATTAGGTGATTTCACATAATATTAACCTGTGAACCACCACAAGGTTAAAAAATAGGTGTGTGAGAATGTTATGATGCAATTCGTCTTTGTTCAGTCAAACTTTTCTTTAAAAATTTTTAAAACACTGAGAGAAAATGGCATAATATGGACTGGAAGTCATTCTAAAGCATACTTACCAGCTGTTTCAAAATTCCATGTTTTAACCTTTCAAAATAACTTATGCTAAAGTAGTGTGTAATGTTGAAGAAAGTATTGCATTTACTCAGACTATTTTTCTCTCCCTACCAATGTCTGCCATATGCTGCCACTGTTACTATTGCCCTTAGTGAGCAATGGGTTTGCCCATTTTCAGAAGAAAAGCAGTTTAAACACTATGGGCTAGATTCAGTCATGTACAGGAACACCTCAAATCTGTCTAAAGCCTGTTTTAAGCGCATATATCCTTTTTAGTTTGTTCCTTAGTTCCCTTTTTTAAAAATGTATATCCCTGTTACACAAAATGGGGACTGACTGTAAGTGAATTAGTCCCCAGTTTAACAAAGCTGTTAAGGTTAAGAATGTTTAAGTGTGTGAGTAATCAATAAGCTCAACTCGAGGGACATGAAATAAGTATGTGAATACACAGCTCCCTGAATACATGCCTTGGCATGGCTGAGGAGTGGGAAGTCTTCTTTATAAAGCTGATCCCAGAGCTGCCAAAGAGTGGGGAACTGCAAATTAAAGCAGCCACCCGTGTACTGAACACTCTTCTCTCTAACCCAGCCTCCTGAGTTTAGCTTTCATGCTTTGCCCAACATCATAGTATCTGAGCACATTTGGAAAGTTAAGGCAACCATTTTACACTAAATTCTATGATTAAAAATGTTTACACTTAAGTTTTTGGCTGTGGAAATTTATTTACATTACTTTTTGGCCACAGAGTGAGTGCATATTTCCTCACATATCTACCCAAAAGTTGATGATTTCAAAAAACCCCAGGCCTAGGGAATACGAAGGAAATGTATTGTTCAAATCAAGGTTAAATTTATAATGCGCTTTGATCTTCAGTAAAAAGTAACAAATTAAGAACATTATCCTATGCCTACCACAGATTTAAAAATATTAAAAATGGAGTAACTCCTTTTACTCATAAGGATCTAACATCTTTTACTATTGTGCAGGATTATTTCTTAATTAATATCACATTTACTAGCATTTTATCCAGCAAAGGTTTAAATGTCTCAAAGAAGATATTTTACAGTTTATATCATTCTGTCAGTGCTGAGATAATGGTGTTACTGGTGCTGCATAAAAATCACTAAATAAGTATTAAAAGTAAGTGGAAAGGTTCTTGCCATTTCCAATCAGAAACAGTCTGCCACGTGTTCATCCATGTGTCTGAATTTGAGCTGCTTTTTCAGATTGAGAATTTTAGTAAATCCTTCAGGTAAAATGGAGGGTAAGTCTCTGTCAAACTACCAAGTAAAAAAAAAAATTACCACCACCACACAAAACCCCCTTTTATTTCTGAATTATATTTAGGGCAGATATTTCCAGATAGCAAACCTGACCTAGCAGTCAGTCAAAACCCCTTCTGTGAAAGCTGTATGTGCCAAAGACTTTTTCTAAGTTAAGGTGTGCCCTTTTTATTTCTTTACTACAACAAAATTGTGAATCTTTTTCTTCTGTTTGTTTTTTTCCCCCTATACTTGTTTGCTTTAAAAATAATGGGTAAAATCCTGCTCAGCTTAAGCCCCTGGGAGATTTGCCAAGATATCAGTCATCTAGTGCAGCTTTCACATCATAATGTAAGTATTATGGATGTTGAATTTTAAATAAAAACATCCTCTTTCCAAATGCTTTTTAGACAATAAAATTAAACAAAATGAAAAAATCAAAACAGTCAAGGCTAAAACCCCTTTCTCTCCTAAACACTTGACATTTTTTGCCCCTGACTCTTCTGATGATATAATTTAAATACTTTTTGGTTCTCACAGGCAGGCAGGCAAGCAGGCAGGCAAGACAAGACCTGAACAATGAACCAAAAATCCCTGCTTTCTTTTTACTTCTTTTTAAAAAACGCCTATCAGACAGTCTTTATATGCATAAAAATAAATTTTAAAAAGCAAAAAAATCTATTGTTTTTACGGGTCATGACTAAGACTTCAATTAGTTGGTTTACTCAGTTAATTCACCTTTTAGCTAACGTTTCATTTTTGAGCAAGAGATATTGACCCATTCACTGAAGTTCCTAACAAGCAGTTCTATACTATTCTTTGAATTAGAGGTTTTTCACTTTTCTTAAATCTTATTTCTTTCTATTTTCAGGGGCTTTTAGTGTTTGCCTATGCAAATAGATTATAGACACTGTTCATTTAGATGACACCTCCATGCAAGCACCAAATGATACTCCCTTTTCCATCATCTGGCAAGGCATTTCAAGAGCATTGAGGCAAGGCAAATTTAAGTTGTGACACTGTAATAGGAATTCTTGTGAAGCACAAGATGTTTAATAAATGACAAAGGTATCTCTTGAGGAACAGCTGAAAGCCATCTATACTCAGACATTTCTACAGCATAAGAAAAGCAGAATGAGACAAATTTATTGTTGTTATTTTTATTGATTATACTTCATGTTAAATTTGATGTAAGGGTATTCAGTGGCAGTGTAGTCTCTGGAACCTACTGTCTAATCCAACTAACTTGAGGATAAACTCACAGTTATACAGGTAATGTGTATTAAGCAGCTAATAGCTGTGACACACACAGTGATACAGCATAAGAAAATTTGGGGGGTGTAAGATTCTTTATGTTGGAAAGAGGCTTGCACTGTTGCATGACAGGACATGCAAAATAGTCTTCTATTAAATAAAATTACTAATATGTGAGACCTAGTTAAGGAATAGCTGACACATGGGCAAATGGGTTATAAATCTTTCTCCACCTGCTACATGCAAGGCTTTAAGAACACAGATTCATGTCAGAACACAAATAGGTATTGTATTAGCATGTTTGTGTAGAAAGAGTCTTGCAGATGAAAGGAAGACTGCAAAACACAGCATCACCTACATACAGGTATATGAGATGAATTTCAGAAAAGTTGATCATCTCTTTATTAGGAGACTCACCTAAGTCTGCCCACTTCTTTTTTAAAATTATACAAGCATGTGGCCCTTTGCCCCTCAGTGAGGCAATTTGTGTTTCTTTCCGTGAGTTAAGCTAGATCAGGCCCATGCCACAGCCTCCTGTCCGCTATTAAAGCACAGCTATGGACTACCTGGGCCTGACTGTGTCCCTGCCATTAGAGGCATAAGAGCTTCACTCACAGACAGACAAATGGAGCTGGGGCAATCTGACTTCACCTGACCTTTCCCTTGGAGCACATGAAGGACACCTCTTATTCTGTGCCAAAGAGAGAGGCTCCTGCCTTGGGGTGTAATTCTGATCTCTCAGTTTGGAGTCTTGCTCCTTACTTTCACTAGTAGAGTTCAAAAGTAGCTTCTCTGCAAACACAGGGGTTTTTTCCACTGGAAAGGGTATGTATTATTATTCCAGTGTCACACTGCTTTACAATGCTCTTCACAGACATGTAGTGTAGTCTCATTTTTGTTGTCCTCTTGTGAGTGACCCCAGGGGAAAGTCAGGTAACTCTCTTGCTGTAATCTGGCCCTCACCTCTTCAGTGATGGCAGCTCTGAGGACTGGTTCAAGCTCTGAGGAAGCAGAATATGCTTCCTTTATCAGAAGCTGAATGTACACTTCTTCCAACACATCTGAACAAGGTCATTTATAGTTACTTCTTTTAGAAAGGCTGTGTGATCTGTACAGGGCTCTTCTGAATTGGATTTGTCCCTGTCTTGAGCCGTGAATTATGCTTTTCTGACTATTCAGTATAGTCTTCATCTTCTAGTATATTGATCCTTTCTCTCTGAACTGATGGGGAGGATGGAAAGCCTTTCTTTACAGGTCCATGGGGTTCCTTGTAGGGAAGGAAATCTCCTGCAGATCCAGTGGTGGGCTTTCTTGTGTCAGTTTAGGTTGGCAGGCTGCAGGCTTGCCAAGCCTGAAATTCTGACTCACAGGAACCATTTTTTATGTTTTTTCCCATCTCCTTATCTCCTCCCTGCTCCCCAGAACATTTTGTTGTTATTTTAGAGCATCAGTCCCTGATATCCATATGCAATGCTTCCTGTACACTGTTTCATTCATCTGACCATAACTCATTCAAGTTAAGGATGTGTCCTTTGCAGATTTAGTCCACTGAGTAAAGGACCTGAATTTCATGCAGACCAGTTGTATGATAAATACAAAAGTTAATATTAGCTACTATTTCAGCTGTCTAGTCCAAATTTATTATGTTTAATTGAGTAGTGATAAATTCAGTTACCCAGTATAGCAGGTCCCCTTTTCTTTCCCAAGCATCTATCAGTCCTCCCTCAAATATTATATTTATGGGCATTTTAGGTATTCACCTGCAGCCACCATACAGCAAGATATAAATGGGGACAACTGCAAGAGGAAAGACAAACTGATAGATTGTTAGACAGACTGAATCAGTTTGTAGAGTTGACAATTATATTCATTAACTCAATCAGCCTTCCGTTAATAGTGTGGGTTTGATTGCCGTCTTGCCTACAGGTAAATCTCCATCAAAATTACAACCATCAGTTAGTCCCCATTTTTAGAAACTATATGTGCTGGGGGGGCGNGGGGGGGGGGAGCAAAATCTGTTGCCATATCCTTTCTTCCAGAAGCAAAAAGCTACTCCAAAAGCAACGGGAGGTGCGGAGCCACAGTGACCTCAGCCGGCGCTGCAGAGACCGTGCGGCGCCGGTGCCCCGGCGGGGACCGCATCCACAGCTCTGCCGTGCCGTGCTTCCAGCGGGAGGGTGCCCAGCATTTTCCCACCCTCTGGTACTGCTTTTGCTCCCTGAGACAGACCCAAGTGCAGGCTCGGAGGTCTCAGACTGGGCTGAAATTTTCTCCAACTCACCATCCTCATTGCCTCCGGGAAACAGGGTTCAGGATGGCCACAACTCCAATGCCCCTGGATGAGGATGTATAACAGCAGCTAGGCAGATGTTGGCTGATACCGGTGAGAACAGCTTATGGGTTAAAATTATTATTGCTATTTTTTGCAGGCACTTGTAGCAGACTTTTTGAAACTGTCCCCAACATATAATAATAAGCAGCATACATCTTACGCTGATGTCAGCGCCAATTTTAAGGGCTGTGGTGACATGAAATAAATAATTCTCAGTAAAACTCTCTATGTAGTAAATCAGCTTCATAAAAATTTCTATGCTTTACAAAATTATATATCTCATATTCTTATATCATGAATTCTCAAGTCACAGTTCATCATTATTCCGTACATCTTCATGAAAAATCAATGTTGCTATGAGCACTAACATACACATTCCAAGACGAAAGGTGAACATTTCTGTCCAAGGGCTCATTTTCATATTTCTGCACTCATTTTGTGCCAATTTGTTTAACTGAGACCATTATGTTTGCAAATAACAGAATCATCATTTTCATCTAAAAGCATCTTCTAGTTTCCCTTGTGAAGTTTTCATCACTTAAAAATACATCATGTATTACTGAAGCCTTATAAATGTGGGTGAGTCTTAGTTTTATAGAGACTTATTTTTTCTACTAATAAGGAATAAAACCAAGATATTCTATTTCTCAGCACAGTAAATAAATCGTGCCTAACCCCAGAATATATAGATTGTACACTCAGCTAAGACAAATGCATCTTGTTCTATTTACATTCATGAGGTGATGTGGATTTCCACCAACCCAAGAATCAAGCTTCCTGCGTGTTCAGGGGCAATGTCTCTGTAGTCCATGATCCTCATAAAATCTAAGCCATCTTTTCCTGGCCCAGGTTCATATGCTGTGAAACAGAAAGCCTGTTGTTGGGAGCTGGAGTAGGTCAGAGCACCAAGCTGTGCTGTAAGAAAAGGTCACTCAGAGGGCTGAAGACCGAGGGCAGTTGAGGTTAAAAAGTGGGAAGAGCAATCTGGGAATGGGGCACAGCCAGTGTTCACAGTCAAGTAGTTCTCATCAACTCTGTGACAAAGATTTCAGTTTCAGGAGCCACAGTTTCACCCTGAATCTGCTTCTCATTGCAGCAGATTTTGAGAAGTGATGCTGTGTCCCTTATTCAGAGGAAATTCTCTTAGAACTTACACTGCCCAAGAGAGATAAGATATTTTTTTTTCTGATATGGTGTATCTGGGCCCTTTAGTTTTGACCACTTGTGTCCAGAAGCTTTAAACCTGAATTGTATTTATTTTACTCAACCACAAGCAAGTAGCACATGTTTCCTTTCCCCCTTTTGAAGTTAGGAATCTATATATGCCCTTGGCTTGTTGTTTCGGGTTTTTCTACTTGCATCATCTGGAGAACTGGAAATGATCCCGAGGTGGTCCATCTGTCAGAAAAATGTAATTTTTAGTCAAATTCCACACTACTATCAGGAGAATAGACATCTCCTTTCTAGCCACAGCCTGAGTCAGTTTTCTTTTGTGTGCTCTAATGTGCTTCTAACCGGCCAAGGGTTTTTTTGTTGTTTTTTTTGGGGGGGGTGGATGTTGGCTTACTGGTTATGAGGGCCTGTACAATCACTGCAGTGGAAATAAAAAGCCCTGACACCAGAGCAGTAGAATAACAATGTTGGTTTTCTTCCCACTAAGTGGAAATAACATGCTTTGTTCCACCAGTTTGAGGTACAGAATACCTGACATGAGATGGTGTATAACATTTTGCATTTTTTCTGGAAAAATGTCTCAGCCACTCTGCACTGTGCCAGAACAAAACTGCACCACAAATGTCCAGGTACAAGGTCAGTGATAACAGGACACATTCTCAGGGTTAAGGTAAATTGGAAGCATGACGTACAGGGACTTTTATCAACTGATAATGTGTCCCAAAACATTTCTTTCACTGACTAGCTGAAAGTCAGTTCTTGAGTATTGGGCCTAATACCCCTGTGTGAGTCTTTTAAAAGACTGTCTCTAAACCCCAAAAAATAAATATATAATGAATGATAGACACTTCTAATAACTGATCACATATAACTGACAGGAAGAAATGGTGAGCCTGGCTGAATAAATCATGCAGCTTGCTGAACTCGATAGCATCATATATTTTTAAGGTAAGCCCTCATGGATTTTGAATAAAACAGGAATCGCTCAAAAAAAGGCATGCTTTTGCCTGTTCCTTATCTCACCATATTAAGGCAATAAAAAGCCAGTAAGTTGCCAGATTCACCTATTTCTTTCCCTGGTTCCTTTGCAATTCTGCAGGATCACAGATTAAGAAGGAACAAAATCTTTCTACTACCCACTTGTAACATCTTTTTTAGTATATACTCTATCTTAAAGGACTTAAAAATATCTGTAGTTGAAAAGTATCCTAAAGTTTTAGAGGGACCCTAGATGTGTTAAGTTTAATACAAACATGAGGAAATACAAATATCTACTTCAGTGGACAGTGAATCAGGACTGACCTACTGTGGGAGAGGCTGAACAGGCAGAGAGTATTTTTCAAATATATGAATCAGCCACATTTCCATGAGGGAATTTAAAAACATAATTACTAAAAAGTAAAAGGAAACATAAACGTTTCTTTTTAAGGTTTTTCCATTTCCTTTTCTCCACAAATTTTTATATGTTTTTATAGTCTCATTTAGTGCAACTCCTACAAAGCTGTTTTCCAAGACTTCTTTAACTTTCCTTCATATTTATTGGCAATTTAAAATGAAAGTGAGTGTCACTTGGCATAACTGAATATCCACTGGGGTCAGCAGTACCTTCGTTCAGACCCTGAAACTACGTTCCAGCTTTGTGAGCACATATGGGGCTGTAGAATGGAGGGGGACCAGCCTGGTTACTTGTCTGCCTCTGTCTCACATGACACTGAATATGAGCAGGGCACTGGGCGTGCTGGTGGAGCCAAGGGGAGTGCCTGTGAATCATCCCAGCCACTGGGCTGCTCTCCTGTTAATGCCATGGTAACAGTAAATTTAAAATCAATTGCCTTTATGTAACCCTCTCCATTTATCATCTCACACAAGACAGACATTTCCACTTTTCTGTGTTGGTTAAGCTGGAGCATAAATAACTGACTTTGCAAAGACTATCGATAACGCCTGTATTAATTAAATAGCAGAAGGAGAACTAGGCAGGCAGAAGTGGTCTGGAAACTGTGGCATTAGCCCAGCATGAGAAAGACTCATGCTCTTCTGATTTGTTTCCCTGGGCAGGCTTAAGCAAACCACTTACCATGTTGTGTCCTGTTTGGCCAAACTAGACAACTAATCCTTCCTTGTTCCATGAGAGGGTTTGATGTAGGAATAAATATATCAGAGATAAGAACACACAGTCTGTGTAATGGGGTGGTGCACATGTCTTACAGTACAATTACAGTTGTGAGATTTTTTTGAACTTTGGTCTGGTCACCTTACACCTTCCCTTGAAATAAACTGGGTTTTTTCCCCAGTGTAATTCTATGCAGGCTTCATAAATATCTGATCAGAGCATTTGCTTGAAATTTTTCCCAGACTGGCCTGAAGTAAAACAGAGGTGTATGAGGGGAAGATGAAGGTACACATGGATGTTTTTCTGTTACAGCTTCTGGATCAGATTCTCAGCTGATAGAGCTACAGGGTAATTGGATTACAATTAACGTAAATCTCCTGATTGATACCATCTGAGAATCTAGCCCCATCTTCTAAAATCAGACATTTTTTTCAGAGGACTGTGATACCTATAATGTTTTTTCTGTCTGTTTGTTAAAAGATGTAATGAGAAAATAGAATGAGCTTTAACAGTGAACTTCTGGGCTTTTCTGAATTTCAGTTTACTCTTTCTGCAATATCATTTTTTATGTCACAACTAGACTGCAGATAGAAAGGCTGACTGTGTCGAGGGAATTTGGTGTTTTACATTTAGAAGGAACATTTAATGAATTATGCTGCCCCCAGATAACCCCTATTTCATTTGTATATAATGCTCAGGGCTAAGGATTGTCTTCCTGATCCTTCTCAGATGTTAGGCAATACAATTCAAGAGTGGTCAAATTACTGCTCCCATCCTTACTTCAATTCTGCAAGTGCTGAGCGTCTTAACTCCCACTGAGGACATAAAATGGCTTAAATACAATAATAATCTTAAATTTATCAAAGGCATAAAGTTCAGAGTGAAATCAAATACTTAACTTTTTTCTTTGTATGGCTAGAGTGCAAAACATATTACATAAACCTGACCTCTTAATAATATACTATTTTGTTCTTTTTATATTAATACCTAATTGTTAAATTTCTTTTATGAAAAGTACCCTAAAACATTAAATTGTTTATAAGTATTCTGCCCCCTTAATCTCTGGAAGTATTACTGACTCAGCTCCCACTAACTGGACTTGTCAGTTTGCAATTTCGCATTTTCAGGAGGGGAAGAACAGGTATTTAAGTTATGTCAGAAAAAACTAAGAAGAATACATCAAATGGCAACATTGGTAAATGAAGTGGTATTGGTCTTAGGAAGAAACTATTTTATTACTTAACAGCCTTTCAGTAAAAACCTGAAAAACTAATCAGACATCAGGCTTCAGGGTAGAAGTTTGTTGTCTGTCAGGGTCAGCGAAAAGATTTCCCCCCTTCCCCTCTGTCAAGACACTGGTATAATTGGCTCAATGCATTATGGAAAGTAGCACCTCTCCCTATGGCACAAGGCAATTGTCAGCAGCCTCTGGAAACTGGGCCTTACCCCCAACATACTTATGTGCTTCACATCCTATGTCTCCGTTTCATGTTTGCTTTCATTTTGTTTGTTTTTTAAAATACGCTAATTATTTGCAGCCTATAAACGCGCGTGCATAAATGTACGTATGTGAGAGATCAGACCAGATGAAAAGTTTCTGCCTTTCATCTGTGAGGTTAAGGAGATGGGTGAAAGCCAGCAAGACTTAGGTGTAGCTGCAGAGACAAGCAGCAAGCCCTCCAAGCGACTGGACCCTCACAACAAGCATAAAGTTTAACTACTACAAGCAGTGTCAGCTGCAGTTACACATCTCTGTAAAACCAAGCTGTGAAAAATGAACTAAAGTGAATCTGAAAAAATTTACATTTTTTAAATACAATATGCAACCGGTTTCCTGTAACGCTTTTGAAGTGTTGCCTGACGACTGCATTTGGCCTCTAATTTCTACCCCACCCAGATGTACAGAGAGAGTAGCAGCCTATGGAACAATGATATTTTCAACCACTGTCAGCCAGAGCCTTGGACAGGAAAAATTGGTGTAACTTCAGTGAATACAGTATATATCACCAGCTACAGTGGAACTGGGCTAATTTAATTACCTGAGAACCTGCCCCGTGTTTCCTCAAAGAGCCCTAAGTACTTCTTCCCTTCTGTTTTAGTGTGGCTTTGTTATCATATGAATGAACAAAGGAAGAATCAGTGGCTGCAGAAGGCTTACCTCAAGCATTCTCATTTGAACTGGTGGCAAAACTCTCCTTGTCAAGAGTGGAAGTGCATTTGGGCCTGGAATGGTATGTTTCTATAGGATTTCCCACTCCTTAGGATTCTGTATGAATCACTAAGCATTTTTATTTGATATGACAATACTGTTTCAAGAAGAAAACTCAAGTCCAAGTGTTGGAATAGGAAAGGAATGGTTTTGAGTAGTATGATGATTTTCTTCCACCTGTTTTCCACTTGTATTCCTGCTTTGGTAGAACCACAAAATAAGAGCTGTTTGACCCGAAGTACTTGTTGTTGCACCAGGGCAGACAGCATAGGAGAGAACCAACACATGCTCATTGCCCATGCAGAATCCAGATGTTATAAAGTGTAGCAGAAGCAAGACAAGCTGTGAAATAGAAACAGACAAAACATTCTGCAAATCCAAAGACTCCTTCATGTACTTGCTTCTCAAACAAATAGCAGCCTAATGTGTTGGAATTGAGCTTTTGGCATCCATGTCAGTGGAGGATGGGAAATAGCTCTCCCAAGGCCCGCAGAGCTGGGTGCCTCCATTAGTAAGACCTTACAAGACCTTTTAAGTGCCAAATGGCAAACACCTGCTCTTTGGTGTGAGAAACGATGCATGAAAGAGCTGCAGGTCTCAAAGTTCCTCCTCTTTATTATCAATATTGACCCAGCTGCCTTTTATGGTGTACATAAAACCATTTGTATTAGGACATGGTATTTTTTTGTCTTAAGGAAACCTGTTGCAAAAGATCTGCCTAAGTTCCTGAAATCTTTCCCCTTGACTAGACCCAGCCAAGTGCAGATGGAACTTTGTCAGGAAAGTTTCAGTGCTGGTGGGGTTGCTACAGCAGATTACTTTAGTATTTGTTGCATCATATATTGTTGGATTCAACCTTGTGAATTTTTCCTGCTAGTAGAATATGCTATTTGCATATAATCAAAGATTTGGGTATAGAGGAGAAAGATGTGTTACAGCCAGCCAGATCACAGAATCACAGACTATTCAGAGTTGGGAGGGACCCAGAAGGATTATCAAGTCCAGCTCTTAAGTGATTGGCCTGTACAGAGATCAAACCCACAACCTTGGCATTATCAGCACCATGCTCCAAACAAATCTGCTAAATCACATGGCATATATACTAAGCTTTTCTGTGTATAGCCCATGTATCCCAAAATTGGTCATTTTGCCAACGACCAGAAGATAAGCTTAGTTTGCAAGCATGAAGTGGTATTCACAACATTTTTAATTATCATTCATCTATAGATATTTCTGATGAGTAGTAAAGATTGGTCATTTCTAGCCCACAGGCTAGGATGCTACAGCTGTGAGCCCAAACTACAGTAGCTTGACACTTAACTGTTTTCTGCATACCTTTGAGATACCTGAATTCCTTCAAAAATGCAAAGCAATTAGAGACATTCTGTTTAGCTCCATTTTGAGTGTTAAAGAGAGTATTACACACTGATAACTGATCTGATTATTACAACTCAGCTCCAAGTTGCATAGATTATCTCTAAGATTTCATCTCAGTTTCTTTGCTCTCTTTACTTAACACTGCATCTCTGTGGAAAGCTGGTACAGCCCAGTCCCAAGACCTAGGATGTGTATTAGAGTCTTGGACCCATATCAAAAATTCAAGAAAAAAGAGGTTTGCAGTGTATGTAGCAGGAAATGTTCAGCAGGATCTGAACAGGTTTTGTTATCCCAATTAGGGATAATGATAGCTGCGGCATTGTAGGGGCACTTCCTTGCTCAGGCAAAGATCTGCACTGTTTAATGTCATCTGGTATATGAGGACTGCCAAATTCTAGTGAAATAATTAAATAATATGGTGTTGTTCTGCCCCAAAAGAAACAGGTTTACTGTTATTGTCTTTGAATAACTGAAATTTGCAGAGTTATTTTTTTATGTGCCCAAGAAGTTAGTGCAAGACCATAATCTGAAAACATGCAAACCACCAGCTATTCTGCCCTGATACCCTGTATAGAGACTTTTAATTGTGAAATACATGATATCTTATTCCGCTACACTCACAAAGGATTGTTCTTAAAACTTTTATGTCATTATGGCCCATGCCCCATGCTTCTGACAGCAGTTCTCTTCCCTTAGCTGGGGCAGCAAACCCAAGCGTGGTTCAGTTCTTCAGCCTCCACCAACAGCAGCTCAGCTCATAAACACAAATTAGTCTTCATGGCTAATTTCGGTGAACACAGCAGGCTTTGAAAGAAGATGGTGGAAAGGTGGCCATGAGCTCCTGTCCATCTCTGCTGGAATAAGGGCCATAATCTCCAGCAAAAGGACAAAGCAGATACCCAGGGACAGTGACCCCGTGAACTACCTCAGCGAGCACTGGCAGGGGCCATCTGAGCACACCCTGAGGGCTCACCACTCTTCCTGTGAAGAATGAGCACAGACAGCTTCTGTACCCTCAGTTTTCATCTTACCTTACTCCCTGCTGATTTCCCCACACAAACAGGCCTTTGGCTGCCCTTTAGAGCCTGCTTGCTCCACGGATATCTATTAGTCAACTTTAAAACTCTGAGGAGTAAGAATTGACATCAAAGATGCCCCTGTTATTTAGAGACCTCTTCTGGACCCCGACCACATTACAAAGCTAAACAGAAAATCTTACTGACATCTGGGAACCAAAATTTTTTGGGTCAAGCTGATTTGTGTTCACTGCAACCTACTTATGATATATTTAATTAGTGCATACTTCAGGGCTGCTGTCAATCAATTTCCTCTGTCAATTGGCCACAGAAGAAGATGCATTGCTGGGGGAGGCAGCAGATATTTCTGACACTATTGAGGAAGATCAGCATGTCTTTTTTACATTTGTATGGTTAAATCTGTCACCAAATTCAATAGTAACAGACTAATGGTTTGATAATAATATATTTCAGGACAGAATTTTACTTCAGGAAATTACCTGGGAATATCCGTCCTACTCTGGAGATTGGGGCATGGCCCACGGTCCCATATCTTCCTGGGAAGATCTGGAAACACCACCTAAGAAATTGCTACTTCACTCAAAATATTGGCAATGCCTTTTATTTCATCTCTTCCTTACCTGTAGCAACATTTTTGAGGTTTAGAATCATTATAATAATTGTAAGGTCTCTCACTCAGAGTTCTTAAAGAGTGTTTCATAAATTTGGGTTAGTCTGTTTTAAAGGACTGTCTGCAGATATAAGACACTGATTTCATGATGCAGTTGGTCCCTTTAAATTCGTCCTTTCCTAAATGAACAAGAGCTGGAAGACAAACCTGGGAGGCACTTCATCTTTCCCAAAATAAAAGGAGCTTAATTTCTAGTTTAGAGTGAGTCAGGCAAACAGTACATGTAATTCTATTTCCTACAGCAAATGGACAGTTGATGCTTTCATTCACCCGGTCTTTTCCGCTAAAAGATCTTAAAGAAGAAGTCTGCATTATCCATGGTAGAGAAAAATGATAATCCCGATACTGTCTCCTGCTTTCAAATGATGATGTGCAAGGCACATACATAACTTCTTGGCAAGGATCCATTTGTCAAAATAAAAGAAGCCAACTGCATAAGGGAAAGAGACAATAGATCTTGACAAACTTGTAGATGCTAGCAAAAATGTAAACAAGAAGTTGCTGTGACTGATGTATTAATGTAACACTGCCAGGGTACTGGCTTCAAAAATTAACAACTGTTGATGCTTTTGTGACTAGTCAAAAGAGCAAGTGTCATGATTTCTGCTATGTTTGACATTTTCTACAGTTTCTACTCAATTTTAATCTCTGTGTAATACTCAATGCTCAGCTTCCTACAAGAAAGACAGAATAAGTGAGATTCCCACAAATGGGATAATACGTTTGAAGACAGCTGACCTTAGAAAAGAGATAGCAGAGATGAAAATTTCTTGACATTTTTATGAACTCATCATTTTTGCCATTTAATATATAAAAAGAAAAACCTATTTCCACTGATTGATTACTTTAATGAATAAGTGTACTCAATGATTTGGTAGCTTGAGTGGATTAAATTTCCCTTGCTGGCAGGAACTGGCCTTAAATGAAAGTGTTTTGAGGGTTTATTCCTTTTTCCCACACCAAAAAAAACGAAGATAGAAAATCAGTCTGAATTTCAAACCACTTGATCTCTGTGTATATTTTATAAACCACTGTCTGAACCTCTGTGAGCTCCCAAGAAGTAAAACTCAATTACAGTCCCCCAGATTGTAGGCTTAAATAATTCTAAACCAGATATTTAAAAATGTCACTGATGTGCTGAACAACACCCGGCAACTGATAACCATAACCTTCTTTCTTTGCATAATAGCTCCTTGCTGTAACCAGTTCAGATACTCATCATCACATAAGCCTCGCTCCTCACCTCCACAAAATCCTTTCCAGAACAGCAGTAAATAAACACTCTATTTTAAAAAAAGTCTGTCTTGCCATGTATTGTTTTGGCAAGTTTTGGCTTGAGAGGAGAAGCAAGACTGAAGAGCACTGCAGGGAGCACCAGGGAAAAGGAGGAGAATCAGTACAAAAACCTAAATTTATAAAAGAAAACCAAACCAAAAACAAAAACCACCCTGACACCTAGGAAAAGGAGGAACTGTGATTTTTCAGCGGTGCTGGACAACAAGATAATCTTCTGTTTGTGACCCTGTAGATCCATTATCAAACTCATGGGTTATGGTGCAACATAACCTGAAGTTCTTAAACTCATAAGGTTTGTGTGTAACTCCTTCCTGCAATCCTGGGTAAAGCACCATGAATCTCAGTAGCAGAGCTTCATCTGACATCTCCATACTAACACAGATTTTCCTTTAGGTGATGTATGTGCTAATGTCAAACAAACACACTTGCCAAAAACTAAATGTAAATTTCTTCTCACAAAGGCAGCTTCCCACAGAGAGAGCTGGTGTTGGCCTGGGTCTATAACTTATATTCCAAACACATTTTACCTTTAAGAAAGTTGTTTTACTGGAAAAATACGTATTAAAAAGTTATACAATGTACTGCTTAATTCCAATGCCATATTTTTAATTTGTTTGTTTGCTTTGTAGATTTATGTCTCCAGCAATTAAAAGTTGAAAGAGACCAAGTAAAGAGAAGCAAAGAACAAATGAAGGAGCCTTCATTTTTACTTCACATTTACTTTCACTAGAAATACCAGCTTCAGGGGACTTTGCTGCAAAAAAAACATGTGACTGCATGTATATGAAAGAGAATTCAAACCATGGTGAGTCATTTGTTCCATATTTTCAGTTGTCTGGTTGTGACCTGATGTTTTCTCCTGTTGTCTTCATGCAACTTGTCTCAAACCCCATTTGCAGGAGGGAGGGTTTCTTAGCTTTCCTTTGGGGCTGGCTGCTGCTCAGGGAAGGACGCTCTTGGCGTTCGTGTCTGTGTAAATACAGCTGCCTATTCACTCTGCCAAGTCTCTATTGCTCTCTTCTCATTTGCCTGTTCTGAAATGTTTCCTAGTTTTAGTGGGTGGTTCCTCGGTGACTCACAAAGAAGATAAATGTGCTTGTGTGTAGTATTTGATCATTCGTGCCCTATTTGAGAAAATGTACAGGTACTCTACTCTAGGAAGTGCCAGGTGGTTAGATTAAGAACTATCTAAGCCTGATTCCTTTTTTGTTGTTGTTGTTACTCTTTTAACTGTTGCATTCTCTAACCACTAAGAGATTCAGGTTTATTCAAAGGTTTTTCAAAGGTTTATTCAAACTGAGATTTTCCCATTGTTGCTCTCAAGAGTTCCAACTATTTCACTACTCAGTAAGGCAGTTGAAACTGAGCATTTGCTTCTCCATAATTCTCAACTGATACAGAGCCACAAGCAGCAGTAGTTTAGAGAAAAGTGTAGAAAAGACCCATGTTTTCCACCATTTGTTACCCAGAGATGTGCTGATTAGGTTTAGATGAACTGGCAATAAAATTGCCTGGCTTCTATGGAAGTACTTGAGCCCTGCAACAGACATAAGAAACTACCTACAATCCTGAGCAGAGACTTGTTTTATCTGTACCAATAACTACATTGAACCTGTCTGTAGAGCAGCTGTGTCCTTAAAATCTGAGGAATACTTGATAATTAAAATCAGACGATGTGCACCAGTTCAGGAATCCTCACACCAGAGCAGGAATCCTAAATTCATCTGATTGCAACTCAACACTGAGGAAACTTTTTGTCTGAGAAAGGAAAAGCAATTGATGACCACTCGTGACTTTCCTACAACTACCACTAATGGAAAAACAGAGAACTATAGGAAAGACTATTTTAAAATGTGGTTCATTCTTAGAGCCCTGTGAGACTCACCTATGACATTAGCATAATCTGATAGTGATGTGACATCTCCTTTCAAATCCACCCTTTCCTCAAGGACATCAGGAGAGGTGAAACCTGACAACATCTCTGTTACAGTGACAGAGCTGTGGGTCAAGCGAGCACCACAAGTTTACATGAGGGCTGAATTTGACCTTGTGTCACGACAGCTCCCAGAGGATCCTGCAGTAAGCACTAATGTATTCAAGGCTGTACATACTGGCAATGCAATGAGATCTCCACTTTAAGGGCAACTTTGAGGGCATCTTTCATCCTGGGGCATCACAGAGCACTGGAAAGATGTTCTGTTACAAAAAATTTGCGACAAGCTGCCATCGTCTCCTGCAGGGCAAATACAGGAGTCTGCTGTTGAAGACAAGCCATCAGAGCCTGCCTCAGGTGCTGACAGCACTTCTTTAACACATCCACTTCTCTAACACAAGCCTTATTCTCAACAGCAGCTGCTACTGATCGAGCTGTTACTGATCAGGCATCTTCTCCTTGTCGGCTAAAAGGCAAAAGCAGATCTGTCAGAAACAACATGGCCTAGCATCCTGTGGGCAGAGGGCTAGATCAGCTTCTAGTCCGCTGACTGCATACTCATATCCAGTACAGCGAGCCAAATGTGCTTTGTAGAGGCCTGGGGAAGACCAATTGATCTTTTGGAGGCAGGAGAGAGGGCTGTGTGATGAATGGGCAAGGCACGCTTCCAGCCCCCTGACCCGCCTGCCATCTAGTGTATATTCAGGACATATTTCCAGCTCAGCACAGCCATAGCTGGAGAACAAAGAACAGAATTAGTCTGGACAAACATGGCACGTTACTGATAGGGTACACTGAAATACCTTAACCTTTTCATGCCAGGACTCTGCATTATGTAATTAGGGCAAACCCCCTAAAAAGAGCTTCTTGACAGCAGCAATTCACTTACAATGATCATGTTCTCAAAAAGCACAACAGACTAAACCCAGCGTTTACTTAGCTGTCAAAGAAGCAGCAGATTATATTTCAACAATCAAATGTACCACATTTACACATGATAAACCAGGTGTAGTGTTCTAGGTATAGCACTTTTAAAATCTGTCATCTGCTTCATCTATTTAGCTGTCAGGGACAGAACTGCTTGTGCTAGATACTCACGACTGCTGAAAAAAATAGCGGTCCCCTGCTGAACCAAACCTTAGCATTCAGATTGGTATGTCAGACACCAGTTTGTTTTCTTCTGTGCCTATCAGCCATTTTTTTGTAAGTCTGAATTCCCATACACCCAGCAATGTTTGTTGTTTTTCTTTAAAGATATCTTCAAATTTGGAAGGCAAATGAGAAATAAAGGATAGTAAATTTGACTTAAGAAACTAGGATGAAGATAAGAGCAGAATGTGTCTCTACAGAAGTCTCAGTAAATTTTCCGTGCAGGTCCATATTTTCTTGTCTCAGGGGAACCAACCTCGTAACAATCAGTGCTTAAGGGTTGACCCTTTCCTTATTGAAGAATAAAGTTACCTGGGCTTTCTGTCAAAAAAATACTTCCAAGGAACATCAATGAGACAATTTTTATAGATGCACATATGTGTTCATGAATACATACACACGTTGTTGATTTGTCTCCAAATCCACGGAAAATAGTCAAAGTTATCTTGGAATTATCAAACCCAAACTGTCACCTATGTCCAACAGTTGTTTAGCTTCAAAAATGAGTCACAAGGTTTTGAGATCCAAATGCAGATGTGCCTATAAGAGACAAAGTTCAGGGAACTCTGAGCTGTGAACAAGTCAGGTCTGGGAACACTTTAGGTTTGGTAGTGTGGAGCTAATCTCCTCTTACCTGGGCTAATTAGCTTTTATGCAGCAGTGCAGTAATGCAGCTATCCTGCCTGTGGATCTGGCCCTGTCTTGCAGCTAAGATGACGACCTTGACTCACTGCAGTGTCTGGGCAGCACCATGACTTGCAAGTATCTTCCATAGAACAGAAGTGAAAAAGAAATCAGTCAGTTTTATAATGGTCAGTGAATCCTGTTGTTGCTCTGACTGAAATATAAACATATGCATCTCTTGGTAAATTAAGGCATATATGTGCATGAGGTCAGTCTTCTCAGAAGTATGACAAGTCTTCCTTTCCCTGCTATTGGTGGTGCACTATCACAGCAGTAATATCACAGCAGTGTTCCCTTCCCTGTTTCCTTCAATATGCACTTAGGCTAAAATCAGCTGCTGGGACAGTAACCTCTCTGAGTCACTGCCTACAAAAAGGCTTCTAACTAGCGATCCTTTTGTTGGTGTAACCTAGTGGAAATGAGACAAAAAGAAAAAATTGTTGTGCCTCTTAGGTTTAAAATATTGCTTTGGAGTTGTTTTCTGCCTGACACTTACAAGAATGGCTAAATTTTAACACAGACCTGGGGCTCATGTTTCTGTTATAGAGCATAGGGTTGAGCAGAAGAAAAGGGATGCTGAAGCAGAGGAGAGTTGCCTGTTACAAGAATCATTCTTCTCATGCGTTTGATTTTCCAAGAGCACTTGGGGAAAAAAAAGTCAATTTCATCTTTGCTTCATTCAGCCACCGCAGGAACCAGGAAAAAGTCTGGATCTTTTAGTTTGTCTGCACAAGCTCCCCTCATTTCAATGAGCAGCATGGTCTCAGTCTCCTTTTTTTTTTTTTTTTTCTTTTAAGCTAAATGAGTATCCTGATCACACAGGCAGTGTAAAGGGTATCACCCACAAACATTTAGCCCGTTTGTTACTCACATTTAAAAATTAATGAAACCTGGCTGCAGCACCCTGCTTGGGGAATTTTTACGAGGTTTGGATTAGTAAGGTCCTGGTGGTCCTGTTAGTGGGAAATAACGTGGTACACTGACATTTTTATTTCAACTGTGTGAAAGAGTCCATTGGACAAACCTGCCTCCTCCACCTCCCCAGGGGTACCTGTGAATAAGGAAGCATTAAGGTGAGCAAAGTTCATTGTGCAAAGCAAGGACACAAAACGCAAAATGTGAAGTAAGGCCTCTTTGCTTCTGGTTTAGGGCAAGGGGAGGAGGCCGTGCAAATGGGATCTCCATGCCCCAGGGAAGTGGGCTGAGGAAGGAGTGGTACTCAATTATAACCTTGGCCTCCCTGCGGAAGAGGAGTGCGGGGCTACAGCCGCTGTTGCTGAAGTTAAGAAGATGGAATGAAAACTGGATTCAAATGGTAACTGCAGTGGGTTCAAGGCACAGGACAGAAAACATTCTCCATTTGTATAAAATATAGATTTGTATGTAAATATTCAACTATAGCTTCTGTAGTAATGAATAAGAAATAAATTGCTTATTTGATGTATGATAAAACCATTATTCTGCACAGATGATGCAGATGACACTTGATTTATGTTGTCTTGCAAAAGCTTCAGACAATTAAGGAGAAAACTGTTCTGAGACTTATTCCATCGACAAAATTCTGGTACAGCTAACAGCAATATGATTCACACAAGGATCATCTGGCATGTGAAGCTTGTTTTAACAGATACCAGTGTGACATACATAAAGCTGTCAGCCTTTCTCCAAAGGACAGTCATCCACTTCATGTTTCAAGTGCCAAATTAATTATATTTGACATTTAATTTATAACCTAAGGTATTTTAGATTCGGAACTTGACTATGACAACAGCAGATTAGAGCAGGGCCCCGTTTGACAGAATCGATTTTTCAATTTATTTTCCTTGTATGTGGGGGTCTTGATTCAGATTTTTGTGTCTCGAGCTTCTGTACAGGACAACGATACCTCTAAGCAAAGAAGGCTTCGTTCACCTCCTCCCCCAGCCATTTCGTGGTGAATTATTTTGCACTCGGAAGCAAGTTTCTTCTGCAGCTTTAATCACAAAGCTCCACCTAATGGACTGAAGGGAGAACTGTGCACAGAAAAAGAAAGGGAGAGAGACTTTGCTAAACACTGCTATCGAGGGAAAACTACTACACAACCGTAAGCTGTTAATCTCCTCCGTCTAATTTATAAAGTCTCCTTTTCCAAGGTCTTTGAAACGTTGAGGTGGGAGGAAAGTCATAAGAAAAAAAAAGCAACCACCCAGCAACCGTCAGGTTTCATCTGACTGACATGGTAACCTTTTTATTTTAACTGATAGATATTTGAATACATCAATACTAATATTTTACACCGGTAGGTCACATCTTCTAGGTTCCAAAGCATCTAAAAATTATAAATATTTAAAATAACCTGTAAGTGTAGGTATATATTTACTGATATATAGTTAATTATCAAAAGTAAAATTGCTCAATAATGAAACTATCAACGTGCTTTTAAAAAGGTAGCAAAGCATTTCTTTCAGTTTTCCCACTGAAAAGGAGGGCTTTCTGTACAATTTTAGATCATTCATTGGTATCACATAGCTGGAACACTACTGGAACACTGCTGGAACAATATCATTTCAAAATATTGTTTAAAGAAAGGAGCTGAAGAATAAAAAAAGGCTTTTCAAAGAGCAAGGCCATTTTCAAGGCAGAGCTCTTTTTTTTAATTAAGTGCTTTGCAGATGTTAATATAAAAGATCCTACAAAGTCCTGCCAAAGCTTAAAAATCCACTCACAATTTCAGATTTGCTCCCCAGCCAGAGGAAGGCTCAGCGTCCACTTTCAGACTTTTTCTCGAACAGAAGGTACAAATCTAAATGTCACCTTGTATCAAGATAAAGTGTTTCACTGGAGAAACAGGACATTTGTCAGGATCATCTTATCTGAGATGACTAACTCAGTGATAGCCCTGAGTCTATATTGTGAAAATGTCAGTAGCAGGACAAGACTAGCTCATTCTTTTTACTAAAAAAATGTTAGTTTAGTGTTTAGTAGTCTTCTATCAAGAACTGCCCTTTGATACTCTGCAAAAACAGACCTGCCAATCTAAAATTGTTTTAATCCCTAACACTTATGATCAGACATACAAGCACGACATCTGCAGCAGAGCATCTTCCGTTGGACAGGTGATTAAATCATATCTTCATCAAATCTCAAATACACTAATGTGCAGATAAACCAGGATATTTCATGACCAGCTGAGATTTGGTGGGGTTTATCTCTTAACTTCACTACTGCTATTAACAGTGGGGATTAGGATGATTTTCCTAACCCTACTTTTATCCCTCCTCCTCTTCCTCAGATGCCTGCCCTTGGGTATCGGCTTGGTTCTGGGTGATCTTACATTTCACAAGATCCCTAGTGATGTAGCTCCCCACAAAACTCCAACTCCCCTACTAAATTTAGCTGCGCTTGGACAACGAGTTCAAGATTTGCCAGGTGGAGGAAGGCAGGACGGGCAATTGGATGGAGAGAAGCGGTGCAGTGGTTCCCGAGAACCCCAGGAGAATGGAGGGATGGTCTGTGTGGGTAGCCTGAGGGGAGGGCATCCCCCAGGGGCACATCAGGGCACCTCCTTGTGTGGCACTGAGCCATCCATCGAACCGAGCAGCGAGGGCCCGGGCAGGCCAGGACACCGGCAGTGGGGAGACCCCGGGGACAGAGCTGGAGCGTGTCCAGAGAAGGGCAGCGAAGCTGGGGAAGGGTCTGGAGCACAAGTCCTATAAGGAGCGGCTGAGGGAGCTGTGGGTGTTTAGCCTGGAGAAGAGGAGGCTCGGGGGCACCGTATCGCTCTCTACACCTCCCTGAAAGGAGGGCGTAGCCACGTGGGGGTCGGCCTCTTCTCCGAAGCAGGCAGCAAGAGAGCAAGAGGAAATGGCCTAAAGCTGCGCCAGGGGATATTCAGGTTGGACATCAGGAGGAATTTTTCCACAGAAAAGGTGATTAGGTATTGGAGTGGGCAGCCCGGAAAGGTGGTGGAGTCAACCATCTTTGGAGGTGTTTAAGGACAGACTGGACGTGGCACTCAGTGCCATGGTCTAATTGACATGGTGGTGTTGGGTCCTGGATGGGACCCGGTGATCTCAAAGGTCTTTTCCAATCAAACCGATTCCGTGAAACCCCAGGACCGGGCGCTCCTCCGCGCAGTACCAGCGCCGCCCCCGCCGGGGGTGGGCAAAGCGGCGGCCCCGCCCCCACCTCGCCCTCACGGCTGCCCCGCCCCCTCCGTGAGGCCACGCCCCAGAGGCGCGGCTTGGCGCGCGCGTGCTCGGCCCACCACGCGGCCGGGGACGTGCATGCGCAACTGCGCACGCGCGGTCCGTGACCCCGTTACTCTTCCCGCCCCTCCCCCGGAGGGCTGAACGCAAAGACCCCCTTGGCTTCTGATTGGCTGGCCGGTTTCTTCGGGCCAATGGCAGCGGCGCTTCCTGCGGCGGCGCCGCGGCTCTGTCCGCCAATGGGGCGGGCGGTTGTTGCTGCCCTCCCGCCCTGTCCCGCGTGTCCCGCCGCGCAAGATGGCGGCAGCGGTGCGGGGCGCGGAGGAGCTTGAGCTGCTGGAGCGGCTGCTGGGGCTGCCGGGCGGGAACAAGTACGGCGTCCAGGGGGAGCGGAAGGTGAAGGGAGCGAGGGGGGGCCTGGAGCGGGTGGCGGTGGTGGCGCGCGCGGGAGGGCGGGCGTCCTCTGGTCTCCTTTCCCCGATGGTTGCTTACCTCCGAGCTTCCCTTCCCGCCTCCCTGGCATTCCCCCCAGACACCAGTGCGATCTCGGGCGGTGCAGCCCCCCAGATACCAGCCGACATCTCCTTGAGCAGGGTCTCACCTGTGCTCCCTCCAGCCCTTCCTTCGCCAGCCCACATATGTTGTGGGTGTTGTAGGGCCTCGCTGCCTACGAGCCCGCAGGTTCTGGAAACCCCTTTCCTCTGCTCGTGGGAAGGATTACCATGTGTCGTGGAAGGGATTTCGGCTTGACATATACTTGTTCTTTCACCACTCTCCTTTCCCTATGCCTTTGCGAGTTATGTCTGTGCTATCTTGATTAAATTACATGGGGAAAAAAAAAAGATGCTGTTTTAATAAGAGGAACATGATTGTAGTGAGGACGTGTTGACTTAAATATTATTCTTTTAATGTACTTCTACCTGACAGGAGTTTGTAGTGGGGTGGGGGCCGGTACATCTCCTGTGCCTGCAGTGAGAGGACCAGAGGAAATGGCCTTAAGCTGAGACAGGGGAGATTCAGATTAGATACTAGGAAATAGTTCTTCCCTCTTTTGGTGGTCGGGCATTGGAATAGGTTTCCCAGGGAGGTGATGGAGTCACCATTTCTGGAGATGTTTAGGAGATGTCTGGATGTGGCACTGGGTGAGGTGATTTAGAATTACAGTGGCAGTGCTGGGTGGATGTTTGGACTGGATGATCTTAAAGGTCTTTTCCAACCTTGACGATTCTATGGCTCTAGATGTCTTAATGTTTCAAAGTTTGTCTGTAAACATTAGGTTCCATGGTTTAAGAGGCACTTGAGGCATGAAAAATGTCAGATGGAGCTGGGAGTGTCACAAATTTGTAAGCCATTTGTGTGATCCTCCTTCCTGGAGAAAGTTGGTTGAGAAATGAAGTTCTGCAGTTGCCTTATGTTTTGGGATTTTTTAATTGACTTTATGATTAGAGTCCTGAATATCTATATGTATTCTCCAGTTGTGATAGCGGCCTTAATTACTTAATTATTACAGCCCAACTGGTATTTTAGAACTGTCACTGTAAAGCATAAGGCTGAAAAATTCAAGTAACTAGATCTGTCTGCAGTTTTTTCCTGGCATCATGCTCAGTTGAAAAAACTTAATAGTAGTCAAAGACTCTTGATACAGCTATGAAAATAGTATTATGCTTTCAACTTGCACCTTATATTAAATAAGTCTGAACATGGACAGACTCCTCTATGTGCTCAAATACTTTAAAAGAAAGAGTGTTGCATTTAATCAGCTTCCTTCGTTTTAGGTCGTAAATGACAGAATGGGCCTTAGCCTGTTGCAGTGAGTTTCAGTTCACTCACTCAATTTCTTGAGGTGGCGATTCAGTTTCCTTTCCCACGGTTGAACGTGTGCTGCTGTCACTCACAAAGACGTGGTTAAAGCTGGAGGTGCGTTGTGTTGTCCTCCTGGTACCAGTGAGCTCCTGACTGCTGTCAGGGCATTTGGGAATGGAGCAGTAAGTAGGAATAAGCTTTTCAAGAGGTGTGGTTACTGCAGCCTGCCTGTTCAGAGAGGAGTTGGATGCTACTGACTTCACAGTCTTCAGTCAGAGTCCTGAATTTGAAAACAAGTTAGAAGTCAGTTAATAAGATTTCTGCCAATGTTAAAACAAGCAACGTTATTTCTGATTAATATTGACAGAATTTGCTTAATTGGCACTAAAGGTGTCTTGGTTTGTTCTTGTTCTTCTGTAAGAATTGAAAATAAAACACCCCAAAGAGCAAAAAGTGAACACATACTTGGTTTTGATGGCACTTCCTTTACCATGAATGCTTCTAAATTCTGATATATTGCTTCAAAGATCCTTTTGAGGGAACGTAAAAAACAACAGACATGCATGTAGAGACTGCTTTCTTTAATTATTTGTTTAGTCTTACACGTTTGTTCCCACTTTTAGGTTCCTGTTCTCCAAACCAACAATGGCCCGGGGCTGACGGGGCTGATGACCATTGCTGCCCACCTGGTCAGGCAGGCTAGGAAAGACCAGCTGCTGGGAAGCACTGCCGAGGAGAAAGCTGTGGTGCAGCAGTGGTTGGAATACAGAGTGACTCGAGTAAATGGAGGCTCCAGTAAGGAAGATACTAGAACAATTCTGCAGGTAAGGAGTACTTAATTACCTTGCCAGTGAATTTTAGAGTGACTAGACCTTGAAGAAGATTACAGTGCTAATGTGTGTATGAGCATGCAGTCAGTAAAACTGAGCAAATGCTAAAGGCTTGACAGTATCACTAAGTACCGGCTTTTATTCCTCTTGCTGCTTTTCACTTTTATTGACAAAAATACCCCAACAACCTGAAATAGGAAAACAGCTATAACTGTGAAATATGTGAGCTCTTGCAGTGCTCAGTAGCTGTAAGGCTGTAAATTATGAAGGGTGTTCCACAGTTAGAGACTCTTCAGCTGCCTGAGGTGCCAGTTTCTTACTATCTTCATAAACCCTTGGTTATAAGCAAGTTGGTGTTACATTCCAGGATAACACTTCTCTGATTATTTTAAGAGCTATTTTTACTGATTTGGCGATTACAGGATACAGGCCATAGTTGATGCTGTGGTAATTGATGCTAAAAGGAGGTACTGGACAGATTTGTGTGTGAAAAGTGAAATCATAAAGCAACCTCTACAAAACTGCACTTTACATTGAGTTATTTTGTGTGGAGTCCTTGGTCTGCTGTTATTAAATTTTTCTTGTAGGCTGAAGCTTACTTCCTCTTAAACAGGTGGAAGCAGAAAAAAGAATCTCAAAGATCACCCTGTTGTTTGAGCAGCCAGATGACAAGGAGCGGATAGCAAAGCTTACTCTATTTTCCTTCTTATTCCTTGCAACTGGTAATTAGTATTTTTGCAGTCTTGTGGGAACAACTTGAAGAGAAAATTTGCTTTCCGCTGTTAAACACTGTTTATAAAGTGTGTATAAAAGAGCTGTGAAATCAAATCAATTTTTCAGGTGTTTATTTTTTCTCATTTTGAAAGTATGTTATGGATGGAGAGTTCCATTGCCCAGTGCTGCAAGTGAGTCTGAGTTTAGAAATAACTTTCTGAGCTGCAAAGTTGACTCTACTTAAAGCTGGCAGAACATAACACTTCTGGCTCTTGCAAGGTGTGCAGAAGCCAAAGATGAACTGAAGCAGAGTTAACATGCTTAAAATCAAAGAAGATCCTGCATCTTAAAATGATACAAAGCAAAACTTTGTTACTCTTTGAGCTGATAGCCCTCTTGATTTTGAGAACTATCATGCCTGCTTTACTGACCTGGTGAAAATCCTGAAGAACCATTTCTCTCACTTGAACCCCAAATAATCTGAGTTATCTTGGTCTCATTGTATCTGAGGAGTATCTTCCATCTTCCATGAGGAATATCTTGGTTAATCATGAGTATGCTTACATTGCTGCTCTTTTTGTAACATCTCTGCTCTTACTTTCTGTGTGCAAATGCTATCAACAGCTTCAGTCGTGGTTACTCTACAGATGCTGTGTGCAAACTGTCTACCCTTTAGGATTTTTAGAACTTGATTGAACGGAGGCACTGACTAATCAGGGTTTAACTTCAGGTTTAGCTGTGGTATGATGAAGTGGCCCTTGGAGGTCCCTGTTGCCTAAACTTTTCTGACAAGTGTCACACAGTTTCAGTTGTTCTTTGAACAAACTTGAAACTTGTGATGCTTTTTGTTCTCCCAAACTGTGAGAAGACCATATGAGTATAACTAATTTCCATTTACCTTTCTTGCCCTTCTATCATATAAAAACCAAAAGCAAGTTTTCTGTGTTATTATAAAAAAATTGATCTGCTGAGGATGGTTTTAGTGATGATACCTCCAGTGTTAACACATACGTGTGAGTATTTGCAGACCTGCATTGGAGCATTAAAACCAGATGCAGAGATACGGCAGTTTCCTGCTGAAGCAGGGATCTCTTTTCAGCTTTGGCCTTAGTGACACTGGCTGTGTAGAAAAGACAATATGCTGAAATACAAATATGCAACTCAAGTGTTTCCATGCAAAGCAAAATTTCCTTACTGAGAAACAGTGTTACTCAAGAGAGAATCTCTGCCTTTAAGTGCAGTCTAATATTACCGTAAAAGGTTTTCTGTGGAATTTTTTTTTTTTAGCAAGTGTTGAATAACCAGAATTTATTTTAACACAAGGCTGCTGTGGAACTGTTTCAGCACTAATAGTTGCTTAGTATAGCAATTAAGGGCTTTTTTTTGTAATTTGTTCTCTTGCCACCGTGATTAATCAGAAAAGGGGCAGCCTACCATTAAAGTATACTGTGCCAAAAGGGAGTACGGGTGAAAAAAAAAGAAGAACTAAAATAGGGAGGGAAGTCTGAGGCTGTAGTTTTACAACGTGTCTGGAATACACAATGGCAGTCTTGGGACAGTTGCAGCCTAGAGCCACAATTTATAATAAGCTGCGCCAAAAACAGTTCAGTCACTTCTGCTATAAACTTTAGGCTGCCTCTATTTAACCCTTAACTGATGTGGTTCTACAAAATGTCAGTAAATAACTGGTATCATGTTTGTTAATTTGAACAGGAAGGATCTTCTGTTTGCTTTACGAAAATAGGTTGTTAAATTGTTCTCACTAACGTGTTGCCTAAAGCTGTTACTTGGCAGAAAAATAATGGTAGAACAGACCATCTCAACCAGGGTTTTTATATTCATTCAGAGCAAATGCCACACTGTTCAGAATGGCCCAATAAACAGGCTTTGCTGAGTTTTGTCTAATTTTGATTTGTGCTACTGTACTGGACAAAATAAATGGGAGTAGTACTTTTGTCCTGTACTTTTGCTCCATATCTGTTCCTCAGCAGATATGTAGGAATAATTAATGTCAATAGCAGTGATAGCATAATATCCAGTGCATTATATTAATTTTTTTTTCCACAGGATAAAAGAGTATAATCTTCTGTTTCTTTGATGTTTAGTTAGTGGTAAATTAAGCTGTATAGGAAAAAAAATTCGGAAAATGTCTGAGTTGTCATGCAGGATAACTAGTGTTTTTTCTGCTCCTCAGGGAAGGAACTGAGAACCTTTGTGCCATCAAATGTCTACTTAGATTTTAGTGAATTCTGTTCAGGAAATTTTAAGTCTCTGCTTTATCAGTTTTAGGTATTTTAAACTTGCGGGTTCTTTCCCCCTCTCACCTCATCTTCAGAAACTTCTGCCAAGTAACTGGTAGCTTGTTAAATTCACAGAAAAGCGTCCACATAAATGTAGAAACCTCTGGTCTCTGAAGGATAATTATAACTAAGAATCTTTGTGTACTACTTTCAGTGTTTCGTACAAAGCAGTATTCCATGATTTCAGTTAGCTTTATCCCAGTCTCCTGTGCTGCCTGGCTGTAATCATGAATTCCATTTAGAAATCTGAGTAAGACAGCTGTAATTTCCATTTAATGTGCTTGCTTGAAAAATTACTGTATACACAGGTACAAAAGTAGGTAAATCCATGCTCTGTTCATGCCATTAATCCATGGTTCTGTACACTGTTTTTTGGGAGTTCTGAATAGGATGCTTCCCTGTTTTGGCAAGCTTGTCCAGGAAACATTTTTCGAATTTCAGTTTTCAGTGTGTACTTTTTTACCTCTTCTGTTAGCACCAGGATATTTTTGCATACTTACAGGTTTAAAGATTGAATTTTGATTATTGCAGCAACATTTGTTGATTACTTTTCTTCTGTCTTTTACAGGAAACTCAGTATATAATATTCTTTGTTGTATATAATATTCTTTCAGACCAGTTTTAGCTCATAGTTTGCCAGTTAGAGTCTTAAATGAGAATTAAAGATATGTCTTTGTACCAAAAGACATAATTCTGCTTAATTCTGTAATTCTGCTTTTCTTGGATATGGCTGCAGAAACCCTTTCTTGGGTTCTGCATTGTCAGGGGCTTTCCTGAAGCATTTGAGAGTGCTCAGCTTTTTGTCTCTGCTTGGTGCGAGAGATGTAAAGGCATTTAGGGCATAAATGACCTCAAGAATCTTGCTGACTGAAAGGGCAGGACGTGCCTGTGTGTGTAAGGGAAGCACACACACACACACCAGCAGGGTGTTGTGGGCAAAATATCCAGAACAAAATCAGAGTGTGATTAGGTCCGTTGGAAGCTCCCGAGTTGTCATAAGAAGCAACTGTTCCTTATCCGAGCCACTGTCACAACTTGCGGTGACTGGCAGGGGTTCAGCCGCCTGAGCAGATGAAATGGATTACAGGCCGTTGGATTGCCTATTTAACAGGCAGTAAGGAAGACCGGGGGTGCTCAGAAGTGTGCTGTGAATGGGATGTGTTGAGCTGTTGCTAGATATGGGCTGTAAATTGGATTTTTTTTTCCCATAGAACAAGCAAATGGAAATCCATCGGTTAGTCCTTAAATAATGCAACCGTTCCTCTTTCTGTTGCTTTTCTTCCCCCTCATACCCAAAAATGGTGTTTGAATTGCTTCAGTTTTTCAGTGTTTGTTAATGCATTGTAATGCAGCTATACCTTAGGTACCTGTCTGAAATTTGAGAAGGAGTTTCCCAAGGGATTGCAACAATAAGTTTATATAGTTACGAGCAACTTCCAGGACTATCTTAGTCTTTTAATTCTGGGTTTGTATATATGTAATTCATTTAACTAGTGACATTCAGGACATGAAAGGCCAATGATTCAAATGGCAGCCAGCAGACCTGAATTTCCTGCATGTAATAGAAATTCTATACAGTTTTGTGTTCATATTTTTATTAATCTCTGCAGGACAGGAACACTATTTAACTTCAGTACTGTGGTCACTTAAGCAAACTTGACTTTCAGGAATTTTAGCACATTTGGCTATTAGCCAGTAATATAATCATCTGTGGGAAGCATAACCTGTGAAGCAAGATTAACTAAATGCACCTAATGCACATGGAAAAAAAAAATTATGTGGTGTTTCTGAATTCGCGTGACTTGCAGAATGAAATCAGAATATCTGTCTGTGTTTTAGGAGCGAAAAGTACACATTCAAAACCAGAATTGCAAAACTAATGCTAATTTATACAAGACAACCATTTTTGTCAAATTGAATTTGCTCAGTTAACTGACTTCATAAAATTTGATGAACCAGAATAAATAATTGTTCACGCTATAATGGCTTACCTTGCTTTTAAAGTTTTAGGATTCTTTTATTGATGACTATTTGGAGTGTACATGAGCAGTATAGAACTCAGAATTAGCATGTTGTAATTTCTTTGATGCAGAAATCCAAAATTTTGAGCAGGGAAATAATTGTGGTACCTTCTGAGATAATGAGCTTTTTATGTTACAGAATCCTGATTCCATAGCCTAAGCTAAGAAAAACAGGGGAGGAGGGGGAGAAGATATAATTTCAGTGGTGTTAATTTTCATTATAATGCATGTGGAATTTCTGATTAATTGAAATGAAAAATGCTGGTCAGAGAATTTTTTTCAAAACCGGCAAGTTTATGGGGTTTTTTCCTAGTAAGAAATCTCTAGGTCTGGGGTTTTTTTCTTCCTGCAAGTTTTTTCTTCTTAACATTGTATTTGCCTTTGTGTTGCATGCAGGAAATTCCACAGAACTGCAGTTACACGTTTGAAGTAATTTGAGTGCTAACTAACATGAACAAAGCAGTAAACCAGTCTAAAGGAAAAAAAGCTACATAGCCTGGGGCAGTTGACCTTACAGAATTTTAACTATGCAGGGGTTAATATTTTTCCTTGATTTGCTCTAATAAAAGAAATCTAAACAGACATGGGGATGTTTAAATATTACAGAAGTACAGGAGTCCTGTCATGAAGAGGTTATCGAAGAATAGTAAGGTGGCTTAATGGAGTCGAATTTGTCAAAAGCAAATGCAAGGTTAGATGTCTTAAAGTCTCAACATTTTAGTTTTGTGTTTTGGTCTTGGTTTATTTTCAGTGTATGTACTATAGGATATCTCTGTATCAGTAAAATTATGTAACCACAAAGAAGTGCCAAATGCTTTAGGCCAAATATAATTTTTCAGTTGTTCACTAATTATTAACCCCCTTCTCCTTGCCCAAGACATTTTTTTTTTTTCAGTTAGAGCTTGTCTGAAAATGGAATGTGCTGTAATTGAGAATGAAAAATTAAAATTTATAGAAATGTTAGTTACGTTTAAGCTGCTTACCTCTGTTTCTAGGGCAGGGGGAGGGAGTGGCTTAAGCAGAACTGTGTGCTCCTTTTTTTCCTTTCAGATAAGGAGAGTTTCCAAATCCAAGGAAAAGCAGAGAAACTGTTTTTGTACATGTCTGAAAAGAATATTGTAAATATTATTGGCTTATGCTGGGTCAGGGTTAAAGTAGGTTATTTCATTTGTTGTTACATTTCTTTAGAGGAAAGTAGGGGGCAGAAAGGTGCATAAATTGGATGACAACTAGGTAAGATTTGGAGAAAAGGATGGACAGGTAAAGAGGGTGGAGCTGACGTGTGATGCCTGTGTACTCAGTGGAGCAGCACCGAGCCTGTAAGCCTCTTGTTTTCTGGCAGAGAATGGTTGCACACAAAAAGCCATGAAAAGGGGTCTTTCTGTTAAAACACATTTGAAATAATTGTTTGCTGACCCTAAATGGAAACCTCCTACTATCCACCCTCATAGCCTCTGATCTGGAACAGGTGAGAGATGATCATAAAGTGCTGAAATGCTCTCTTAGAGACTTGGACAGCAGCTGAATTGACAATATCAGTCACAAAGAATTGCTAGCAGTGATTTCAACATTAATAAAAGCAAGTGTCAAGTGATAGCAGATGATTGGTATCAAGTTTCCAGCATTAAGCTTGCAACACCTTGTCTCCCACCCCATTATGCCTGGGTGATTCCCTGGTTCT
>VYZQ01016365.1:14659-27057 GCA_013400655.1 Mystacornis crossleyi | reverse complement strand
TTTTTTTTTAAGTTTCCAGATGCCTTCATTCTTAAATATTTTTAATCAGCACAAGTCCAGTTCTATTTCTAGAGAAATAATCAATACGATGATTTGTGGAGATCTGTTCTCCTGCTGAACGCAACAATGATTGATCTGCTTTTATACTTCAGAAATGTCAGAACCAAGGAAGTGGTCTCAAACCTGTATGTCTGACTTAAAAATTTCTTTAACAAAGTCTGGAAAATTTCTTATGGGTGAAGTTTATATCTGCAAATGGAAGAAGCCTCAGTCAAAATTTTGGAGTCAAACTGAATATGATCAAGTATAAAACAGACTAAGCTGTTGTCCTTGAGTCAGAACTACTAATATTGAACTATAATGAGACTACAGTAGTAGTTTATTTTGGAGTTACTTTTTCCATAAGGAACATTTCCTGTAATAACCAGATTGTCATGAATTTTCGTTAATATTCACTGATATGTTGCTTATTTTAGCACTGAGGTAACAGGCTTTTGTAAGCAATGATGCTAAAAATAGTTCTTAAACTAAATTGCAAAAAAAACTGTTTTAACTTAAAAGATTTAATTTTGAGCTTATTCCTTTAACAGCAGAAAATTAGGCAAAAGTATGTGAAAGTACGTTTATGTCATGAAATACACCATCCAGCTGTTGGACTTTTTCTCCCATATCTAAAGGCTAAATTTAAAAGTCAGATAGTATCCTATCCTTTTATTGATGCTGAAGAGCTTTATATGTAGGCAGATATTTTTAGGTTTTCCATGACATGCAGGGTGTGGGAATGGGACTTTATGCCTGCATCCCAGTGCTACAGAAAGAAAATATAATTAAAGCTTGTGTATTTTTAGCCCTTTCAGAAACTCTTGGAGTTGCATTGTATGATAACCACCTTGAGCTTTGTGGTGGAAGAAAAAGACCTTTTTTCCATGACATGGAAAAAAAAAAAAAAAGCCTGTCAAATTAAGTGTCTGCTTCTTTTCTATTAAAATAATTGCTTTAATAGCAAATAATTATTTTAACAGCAGAACAGCAGCCTTTCTTAACTTGGGGGAATTATCTAATTTAATGAAGAAGAACAGAAAATACCCATCTAACAAAATGTTGTAAAAAATGCCATGGAAGTGATCTCTAAACAATTAACCTAAGAGTTCTGTTCCGAGTAAAAAGTAGAGCATGCCACAAAGTGCTTTTTAATATATTTCACTGATAGAGTACATTATGTAAATAAGTAAAAATATCTTGCTTGTTGTGCCTAGAGTACAAAGAGGGGTTTTATTATTAGCATAGCTGTCTGTTTTGCCCTTCAGATGTTTTTTCACTATGCTAACAGAATGAAAGAGGACTAGTTTTCCAGACTTTTATTTTTGATTTACATTGGAGAAATGGGAAGATTGAGAATTATCAGTAACAGACTGTGGGAAAGAAATACTGTATCTGCTGCAAAATCTAAAGTTTTGCTCAGCCTTTCTGTAACCAGGTGCTTGTCCATTAAAGACTTTAAAAAAGGTCATTGTAAACTCAAGGAACTTAAAGTTTCAGTATTTTAGCATTTGCTCATTCTTAAATACCTTTCTTCACTTCCAGTAGTTTTAGATTGTCTTAGAGTACACACATTGTTATTTTCATGCACAGTGTTACTTTGTAAATGGTTCTACAGCTTCATATCAAGCATCGGCATCCAACTACCATTAATTATAACACACTGCAGGTGATCAAAAGCATCTTTTCCCTAAATGGTACTGCATTTTTTTGGTCCTGAATATACTGCACTTGCAGAAACTCAGGCAATTTGTGAAACAGTGTTATATTACAATAGCTTCCACTTTTCATTTGTAATGCCTTTAAAAACTCTAGGGTTTTTTTTCCCTTTGTTAGTGCTGTTCTGGTTAGTGCTATTCACTTGGTTAATTGCCAGTAACTCTTACATTTCTAGATCAGCAAAAATATGTGGCTGGGTTTTATGGCTTTTCTTTGCATTTCTATCAGACTATACAGCTCTAGGAACAGTGTTTACATTTCCATGCCAGCAGCAAGAAAAGCAGATTTTCTCATACTGCCTGAACTGGGGTTCATAACAGTACAAAATGGCAGAAGTTGTTACGGAAGTACATCTGTAGTGCTGTGCTCGTATTCTGGCAGGTACGTTCCCTAGGAAGAGCAGCTACTTGGATTTAGGAGGCAGCTGCAAGATCCCTGCTTTTTGGCTGCTGCCGCAGTTACTATGCTCTTACCTTCCCATTAATTGAGCTTTAATGCTATGTTCCATTGGTTTAGAATTCTTTTCTACAGCTCCTTGGAATTCTTCTTCCTCAGTATTTTTCTGCCGGTTCACATTCTAGTATATATCCTTACATTCTTTTTTGCTGCTACATGTTTAAAGCTTCCCAGTTCTAAGCCAAATGCTGGGCTGTGTGAGAGAACAGCAAGGAGAAGCAGCAAATCTGATTGGCAGCTCTTGAAATCAAAAGGGTGCTGTGTCACAAGGTGAAATTTAACGTAAGACTTGGGTTTAAAGAGCAGCTTTTTACCCATACACCTGAATATGTGTAAATGAGTATGTGTAGCTCTTCCTGTGATCCAAAGTTTGTTGAAACAGGTTTGTTTCCAGCTATCTTGTGCCCAAGAACAAATTTTCAGGGAACCTGCAGCATCCATAAAATCTAGTATTTGTAGAACAAAGCATAGGAATATTCCATCTGTTTAGATTTTGAGGAGATTAACCTTGATTAGCTTTAGAAATCTAAACATGAAAGGTATTAGGCATGTCTGGATAGTGATATTTCTGTTAAAACTGTCCTCTACAGATGTGTCCTTTTTCATTGACTGCAGGCATTGTAAAGATTTCAGGTAAGCCTGATGGTTAACTTGGCTAACTGAAAACAAAGTGAGGCCAATCCTGCACTGGCTGGTTTCAGTATTGGTGAGATAGGATAGGGTAATTGATATGAGGATCACATTTCGTTCCTGATCCAGGTTTCGTAGTCTGTTTTGAGGACTCTACCCCATTTGTAATTCACTTGTAGTATGTTAATGTGAGAAAAGAGATGATGGTCTAAACTGATAAGCCAACTTGATTACAGAGAAGTAAGAAGACATAAAATTGCTAGTCGAGAATAGTTATACTGGTGATACAAGACGGGAATAGTCCTACAGCTGGCTTGAAAGGCCTCAAAGTAATAAGAGATTTTGTAGTAAAGATTTGAGGATGCTGCTGACCTGAACTTGAAAGACTTTTAAAGGTAGAATTTGGATCTGTAACTGTAGGTAGCTTTACCTAAGCCAGTCCTCTGATTAAAGACAGGCTTGAAGCTCTGCATTAATCTTAGCCACAATTCCTGTGATGAGGAGCTGTTGAAACAGTGTGATAGTTAGAGACTTCTTCCTCACTGATCTTGAAGCTGTTTTGTGTGTCAGTACTTTAAATATTTTCATGAAGTATGGACAGGTTTCCAGTTCGTTTTACTGTTGTAATTTGAATCGTGACATTGCTATCTTAATAATGTGAGCTAGCAGATCTGAACAGTTAAGTTACGCTGATTTTTAGTAACTACTCCATTTTGAGCAATAGTCATACAAAACAACTTCCAGTTATCCTATCCAGTCTGAAATTGCTTGGAAAAAGCTTACTGCTGTGCTAACAGTACACCTTGAAACATGAAGTAGTCACTTTGCCTCTGAGACAACACTGCTAAATGAACATGAAAGGGTTGTGCATATGGTAGAACTCTGCCCTGCGCCTCCCAGTACTCTATGCTGAGCCCATGAATAGAGAGATGCATTTAATTCATGCAACCTTTTCCACCTTCTCTATCATGCAAATGTATGTTCCACCTCCAGGTCTGTTTTGAGTAAATTAAAATTCTATAAACTTATTATGGGCTTGAGTTTTACTATGTGAAATTAGGGTAGAATATTGCTGGACTGTAACAACATACTTGAGTTTAAATGATTTGTAAAACTATCCACTTTTATTTTGCCTTACCACATGTTATGACTCTAATGATGCTGGTGTTACTGGTGCTTGTATTTATTCCCCATGCAGGTGGACCTCACAGTGCAAGAAAAGGAGAAATACCTTAATGTGTCTCGTTGGTTCAACCACATTCAGCATTACCCAGGTGTCCGACAGCATCTGTCCAATGTCGTCTTCATCAAGAACAGATTATACACTAATGCTCATTAAGGCAAATCTTAATGTCGTGTTGGAATGAGGTGTGGGAGTTTAGAAGTTGTACTGTCCAAAGCCACTAACTTGCAAATACTGTTTCATAACCTTCTGTATGTGAACCAAAACTGTCAATGCCTCACATAATACAACTGCATTGAGTTGCTGTTGTTCACTCAAGAATTTGAACTAAAGAATTGTTATTGTGTATCTGATTAAATGCAAAAATGGTAGAAAGATGGAAATGCAGTTTTAATTCACTATTTTTTAAAAACTTAAAGTTCCTTTAATTAAACATTCAAGTGAAATTACATGATCTTTACCATCAATTATTCGCTCCTTCTGCTATTTATTGAATTTTTATGTATGTCGACCAGCTCTCCTTTTATTTTGTTTTCCATGGATGTTTACACTAGTTTTGTACAAGTTAAGAGCTATATTGTGTGCCAAGGATGTGAAAAAGGGAACATGCAAATGTTACAAAGTATTTATGTGACTGAATAAATTATTTTAAAACTGTAGTCTTAATTTGGCTGTGAAACTTTCTAGTTTTTCTTCAGTAAAGAAGATTTTAAAAGGTTAGTTTACTTCCTGCTTCATATTGTAGTGTACAGTTTTAAATCTAGAAGCATTTTCTTTCAAACTGGGTAGCAAAGTTCGTGTTCTTAAAAATTTTGCATGTGCCTCGCTTCATTTTTTTACACTTTTGTGTTACACTTTTCCTCCCCCCCCAAAAAAACACAACCAGAATCCTCAACTTTAAGATAATTTGCTGCACTGTCAAGTTCACTAGCAATATTTAAAGTGGGCTTTAAAACCAACTACACTGTTGTTGAGTCACACATTTGGATAGGTCATTTTACTATAGAATGTGGTCCTCCAATTTTTATTTGTAACAAATATAAAAGTGCTAACTTGAATTGGTTAGTTACCTTCTGCACAGTTCAGACAACATTTCTTTTAAGACATGAAAGAAATACAAAAATACTTCGATATTTTAATTGATAAATGAACCTTTATATTGGTTTATACAGCAGTGCTTTGCAGACAATTTCACTTGAACATTCTTTTATGCGCTACTTAGGAGCCTCTTACCTAGGAAATAAAAGATGTCTTGGATAGGTGTTTGAGCATTTTGAATGTTAAAAGTCCTTAAAAGATAAAGTAAGTAGATAATGAGATGAGGTAACTAAAATATATCCTGACAGATAAATGGACAGAAGAAAATTGGAAGGATAAGCATCAGCTGGACAATTCCAGGCTCTAATAAATGTTTTCTGTAGATACACATAATTTTATTTTTAATTCTTTCACTGAGGGTTTACAGGCATACCAAGTCACTTTTTGGGCAAAAGTTTCAGAAATTTCTCACTGTTTCCTGGGGACTTAATTCTCCACTTCTAGCTACTCTTGTTCCTTGCTATTTAGAAGCTCACCTTATTTACTTACAAAGATCTCTGAAATCTTGAGATCTGTTCAAGAGTTGTGGAGTGGCCATTAGCACAAATGTACATTAGAAACTTCATTCTCAAAGCTTTTCATATTTAACTGCTTAAGAGCTTCACGTGTTTACGGTCAATACTTGTACTCTTAATATCCAATTTATTCGAACGTTTGTTACCTAATAGTACGTATTCAAGTGAGTTTGCTTTTTCCCTCACATGTGGGAGCAAGTGATGGTAAGACTTAGAAAAGTACCTGCACTTCTACTAAATTCTGCTGTAATGAACCATTTTTTGTTTCAGAAGGGGTGTGAATCATCAGTGCATTTGTTCAGGGTTTAGGGAAGTTTCGCGTTCATCTTACAGATTTATTGTTTTTATCTATGCTTTTGTAAGTGAGAATGATTCAAGTTCTTTAAAGTGTATGTGCAAGCCTTCATCCATGAAAATAGCTTATGTTACAGCTGAGAAGGCTGAAATTGAACCAGACCTAAATTGTTGCTGGGAACAACACTGTCATCTTTTCAGACAGGTTGTTGTAGAGATGATGCTACAAAGTGTCATATTTTTTTTAATCCCAAGCAGCTGCTGTTTGCAAGTATTGGGATTTCTCAAATTGGCTACATGCTACTGCTGCAGTATCCCCTAGCCTCTTGTGCCAGTTTTATTTTCTCTGGTGCAGAACAAAAGTGTTACTTGCTGCTGAAATGTTAAAAAAAAGCTTCACCTAGCAGAAAGATAAAATGTTTAGAAGTGGATTAGTAATATTTAACTCTGTGCTATCTAAAAGGCATTTGGTCATTATTGTATAGTAACTTGAGCATATTTCAATTTTCTCTCCCCTGCATGGAGAAACTTAAGGGGATAGAGGGTTAAAAGCAAAGAAGGATGAATTGAGACTTCGCCTTTAGAGAGATGACTAGGAAAACCAGATGGTATTGATTTCTCTTGCCTCTCCCCCTTTCTATCTAATGCCTTTTGATCAAGGACAAATAAATCTGTAAGAAAACTTCTGAAAAATCACACAACTCTATATCTGAGTCTGAGACTATGAGGTACATTTTTTACAATTATGCTTTATAATTTCAAAAGAGGCATGTAGTGGGAGCTCTCAAATTAACATTGATGGTCTTTCTGAAGGGTTTGCATGGGTAAATGTTCAGCTGCTTTTAAAGCTACTTCCTCTTTATGTAATACTTTATTACACTTTCACTGAACATTAGTATAAGAGACTTTCCTCCTTTGCTTCTTTCTTAAAACTTCAGTTGCTGAAGGGCACTGTGATGTTTTTTTACTTTCGTTGTTTAGCATTTTGATGATGATGATGACCACAGTAATGTGTGGAATTTATTTTCACAGCATTTCATGAACAGCAACACTTCCATTTGTTAATGTATCTCATCATTGCAGTATTATTATTTTGCATAATTGTTCTAATTTATTCAAGGGGCCTGACATGTTATGATCTTTTAAGTATGTGCCCCTGGGACTTGAGTGTGTTGCCATATGGTGAGATAGTGCTGCATGACAACCTTTCAGCAACAGAAGAATTCAGCAGTGAAATAAATATGATAATTGTAAGTGTTCAGTGAAATCCTACACTTAGCACTTTGTCTTTTTCCCCTTGATGCCAGAATGACTGCGTGTAGATCAGCCAGGTTGAAACAGGTGTGCAAGTATTGCATCAGGTATATTAGAAATGTGCTGACAATTTTTAGTTGTCTCTGTATGCGTAACTTCATTTTTAAGTGAGAGTTTAGTTTGACTTCTGAAGTCTGTAGGCCTGTTTCTTGCTCTGAGACTTGTAGCTGGGCAACAGTGATTTATAGAAAAATCCAGGTTTAATAGGGGATTAGAAGAGAGCGAGTAGGAATGAGAAATTTGCAAAGAGTACACTGAACAAAAAAAAATAGTTCTAGTTTAGACGTGAAAAGAAAATCTTAAATCTGACCATTCAGATAAAGCCAAAGCAGAGGCTTTTCAGCAGCACAACTAAAGAAATTATTTATTATATCTTAGATGTGTAACATGCTTTCTGTTGTGTTCCTGGTCATCAGCAGTTTACCTTCCAGGTTGGCATCTCAGTGTTTCACACAGAAAATGAGTTAGAAGGTATCGCTTCTGGTTCACACTCAAAACAGTCCAACCCAGCAAGTTTTGTTACCTTCTTCACCCTACCCACAGTTGCCGTCAGTAGGTTTGCACCTATTGAATTTCCAGAGATCTTTGTGTGGAAAGTGTAACTTTTGCCAGTGAAGTCTCCTAGCAAACATCCTAGCTGTTTGCCTGTAAGAGGTGATATTTTCATATCTTTTTAATCTCTTTCTTCTTGTATTCCTTCTCTATAGCAGCCTACCCAACCCTCTTCAAAATACTTGTAAGCTGAAGTAAACGCCTCTCAGGAATTTTATGCTACTGTCTGAGTATTTGAAAGCACATAGGCCTAGAAGTGGAGAGCTTATTTTTGTGAGGTGCACCTTAGACTTCCAAGTAGGTGTTGTATCTTTGGAGTATCTTGATGAAATAATTCTACAACGTCACTTTATTTCTCTCTCACACGCATTAATTTCAGTTACAGCTGATGGAAGATTACTCTGGACCCTTCTCTGTGGATGTGGATCCTGGGTTATTTGTAGGGAGATGAGACTCTTTTAAGTAAGGTTTAATGTAGATGTACTTTGCAATTCAAGTATGACATTCATTTATATTAGCTATTTTATATGAAAATGTGACTTAGAAGTGGTTTTGTCTGTGAAATACACCCAAGTAACATTACAAATAAAAGAGCAGTAGAACTTGGGTATCTTTATTTTCTGCTTGGTTAAAAAAACAATAGATGATCACAAGTCAGCTGTTGATTTGGAAGAGGACAAAGTACTTAAAAAGTGATTAGCTGAGAGAGATGAAAATAAAGGAATAGACAGAACTATAAAATCTTTATAAAGAAATCCAGTGTAAGCTCTTCTATTCAGAAGTCTGGTTCATATTCTTTCTGATCTGCTAGAATCTTCTGTTTGCATCTCTAGGTGATTTATGGTTTGTCTGCCACATGAATGTTGAAGTTGGGAATAGATTTTTCAAGTAGATTTGCTTGGTATGGCCATAAATTGATTTTGCAACTGTATGTATATACAGAACGTAGTATGTCATTTTTTTTCTTTTTCTTTTTCTTTTTTTTTTTTCCCCTAGAAAGAGGGATCAGTAGGCCTATTTGATTTTTTTCCCCTTTTGGTTTTTAATCTTATCACCTCTTTTAATCTTTGATGTGTTTCACAGTCTTTAACTTCAAAGTGTAATTGCGATGATGCAGCTGCTTAATGGATTGCTACATTTAATATTTTCCCCCTAAGAGCAGTATTTCTTTGCATCTATAATTGGATCATGCTGCAGCTGTCCCTGATGGAAACACCAGGTTTCATATTCACCATACACCTGAGCACATGCTTACTCACTGGATAATCTTAATTTTTTTTTCTATTTGTTTATCTAAATGGACTTGTATTACACACATTTTCTTTGTGCCTGAATTTTATTGCAAAAGAAATGAGAGAGGAAATGCCATCACGCACCTCTTGTTGCACCGAACTTTGGGATTCAGACTGGGCCTTTGTACCCCACCGCTGCGTGTCTTGAATGTGAGCTGTGTCGTGCTTCAGAGCCCAGCCCCAGGGCGATACAAAGATACCGCAGATTTGGAAAGGGGGATCGATTTTGTAGCAAGCATTACTTGTTGCTGCTCTGTGCACGTTCCTGCAGGCGTGGCCTTTATTTTCCACGCTGGTAGTGACTACAGCCAGCGTGGCTGCCACAGAACACCGCACACGCCATCTCTCATTCCGCAGGCGGGCAGGAGGTGATTAATTTTTCATTGTTTCTGCATCTGAAGGATTCCCCTTTCCCCTCCCACACTACCTTGGCCCCTTTAGGAAGATTTTCATCCATTAAACTTTCCCTACTCTGTTGGAAGAACTAAATCTCTTTCAGCATTTTCAGGCTGGTGATCTAATTTGACAGCTCGTAGGTGATGTCTATTCCTCTTCAAAGAGGCAGGTAGCCCCGGGCTAGCCAGCTGCATTGTGGATTCTGCAGATTTGGCTTGCTGTTCCTGCTGGGTGTCATCTGTCTTCTCAGTCTTGCGGTGGATAATTTTTGTCCTCCCCAGCATCATCTGCCTGAGCAGTTCCTGCCTGGCAGGCCTGTCCGTCCGGGTTGCGCATCAAACGCAGTGGCCGCGCGGCTAATGTGACAAGGCACCCCTCCAAAGAGCGCAGCCCCGGGCCTGCTTTGGCCAGCATCGGCATCGCAGCCCGCAAACTTCCGGCCATCACGATCGTGGTCTTGCTCTCCCATCACGGGTGCAGCCCATGGACTTATTCTGCTGGCACAAAGTATGTCCCCCGCCTTGCCCTCTTAAGGGCCGTCGCTCCGATTCCTCCCATCTGGGCAGATGTCTGCCTCAACAGGTTTGGGTTTCCCTGCCTGTTGCCGGCATTTGACTCGGACACCGCCACTTGGATGAAATAATCCTTTAGTGGATTATCATCGCCAGACAGCCTGTGGGGGAAATGACAGGACTCGGCACGTTCATCTGAAGATTCTGCAATTCAGAGCGCTGCTAATGCTAATGGAAAGTGGCAGGGTGATCCCTAAAAGAGAAAGCGGGTTCCATTGCACGGCAAAACTGACAGAGGTTGTTTAGCCTATCTTCCAAAAAAAATACATGATGACTACATATGTTGATTTTCATGCTCCAAGCCATAGCTATTTCCATATTTTTGTGACTTGATGAATACTTTCTACAAACTGACAGGTTAGGGGCTCCACAAGTATTGTCTTTTTATAGCCATCGCCTCTTTAAGTCCTCCTTAATTTCTTTAAAATATGTTTTGAAAATAAGCTTGACTGGGCAATGAGAGTAAGCAGGGGAACAAAAAAACAAAACCAGGCATAAATACAATAAATAAAGCATATTCTTAGGAAAAAAAAAAAAAAACAAAACCCAAACAACATTATTCAAACAAAGAAGCAATGGTTTCAGAACAGTAGTCCTAGAAAACAATGCAACTATCTGTCACAGGATTTGCCCTTGTTGCAGTCCCATAATTCCAAACCTGACATTAGTCATGATGTAAAAAACTCTTTCCTAGAAATCCAGTAGTTACAAAGCCCCTTAACTACAGGGTTTTATTCCTCCTTAGCAAATAAAAAATTGGAGCATAGGGCTTAGAGGGGGGAATAACTTGTCTGAGAGGCTGTGAAAGGATGGCAGCTAAGCTGGAAAGAGTAAAATTACCATTTGAACAATTCTAGCCCAGATTAGTAGTGATGATTGAGCCAGCTGGAATATCCTGCAGATATTACTAATATATGAGCACTACTGTAATTTACTGGTGATTGTTAAATACTTATATGCTTTGGATTCAAGTGGAAAAATATAAATACTAACTTATAGGTTGCAATAGGTGGTCACAATGGGGAAAAAAGATAATGTAGAGGGGAACTATTTTTAAAATAATTCTTATATCTACTTATTACCTAATTAATTTAATATTTACAGACTATGTAACAGTGAAGGAGTGAAAAACTATTTTATATTATATATTTATGCTAGATTTAATAATAATGTTCGTTGAAGTATTGAACACTTCCCAACGTAAGCTTCATTTTATTAGACAGACTCCAGCTATATTTTGCCTGATTTTGGAGGAGATTGTTTCAACAAAACCAATTCACTCATTTTTAACCCTGAGTTTAGAAGATTGTAGATATTGTCAAAAAAAAAAACTATATAGTAATTTCAGTGAGCAGTTTACAAGCTTTTATGATATGACAGAATTTAATAATAGGATCATTTTTTGTGTCAATTCTAATAGCTTTTAAAAGCTTTTTTTCCTGAGCTACACTGTTGCTCCTGCATATAAAAGCTATGCAGATTAGAACATGGGCAGAACTAATTTTTAACAAAGAATACATACTACTCCTGTCTTCTACTAATAAACTAGTCATTGTTCCAGCTAAACTGGCACCTTTCTGGTGTTCCAGGTCAGAACACTGAAGGCTGCAGCAGCTGTAGCAGAATTTGTGGTCCAGTTTATTTTTCATTGACTGTACAATGACACTGAGCAGTGTGGTATGTATTGCAGATTAAAAGAAAAAAAAAAAGTGTAAAATAAGAAACAAACTTAGATGCAATGGCCTAAATAGGATCAACCTGTTCTAGAAATTATTGAGTTTATTGAGTAGCAGGGGAAAAAAAGTCACAAACAAGTTAATATACTGTAATTTATAAGTGGCCAGGAGGGAGAGGAAGTATATTGAAAATGTCCTAATGCTCTCACAGAATCACAGGATGGGTCAGGTTGGAAGGGACCACAGTGGCTCATCTGGTCCAATTTCCCTACTCAAGCAGGGTCATCCCAGAGCACATGGCACAGAATTGCATCCAGAAGGTACTTAAGTATCTCAAGGGAGAGAGACTCCACAACCTCTCTGGACAATCTGTTCCAGTGCTCGGTCACCTGCACAGTAGAGTTCTTCCTCATGTTCAGGTGGAACTTCCTGTGCATCAGTTTCTCCCTGTTGCCTCTTGTCCTGTTGCTTGGCACCACTGAGAAGAGCCTGGCTTCATCCTCTTGGTACCGTCCCTTCAGATACTGATAGGTAGTGATAAGGTTCCCTCTCAGCTGTTTCTTCTCAAGGCTGAACAAGCCCAGTTCCCTCAGCCTTTCATTGTAAGAAATGCTCCAGTCCCCTAATCAATTTTGTAGCTATCCACTGCACCTGGTCCAGGA
>VYZQ01016365.1:3109-14591 GCA_013400655.1 Mystacornis crossleyi | reverse complement strand
GCCCGGGAGCCGCCGAGCGCCATGAGCGGGGCCGGCCCCGCGTCCCCTGGCCGCGGCAGCGCGGCGGCCCCGCCGCCCGCCGACAGGAGACGGGACTCGCCGGCCGCCGGGTCCCCGATCCAGCCCATTATAAAGGGTAAGGAGGGAGCCGTGCGGGCTCCCGCAGGTGCCGAGCCCGCTGTGTAACCCCGCGGCAGCGTCGGAGAGGCGGCCCAGGGGCCCCGGGAGGGAAAGCTGGTCCCGTGAGCGGCCGGAGTGTCCCGGGACCACCCAGGACAGGTCCAGCTCTCCGGGATTCCAGCGCCCTCCAGCCCTCCGAGGTTCCGCAGCGTGCTGAGGCTTAAAGCTGGACACCTGGGAGGCTTAGCTGGCTCTCATCTCTCAGAACTGGAAACCAGGGTGTCTCTGTGGCTTTATTTCGGGGAGCCGGGTCGGCCGCGGAGGCCCTTGCCACGGGCATGGTGTTTCCAGGGGAAGCTCTTACTTGGGTCGTGTTTGCCCAAGTCTTGTCCTGGTTAATCCGTGCGCAGAAGCGTTTGGACTGGAAAGTGGTTTATCCCATGCTTTATTTACTGCAATCATGTCTTTTCCCGGTTTCTAAGCAATCGTTCTGCACCGTTTTGGACGGGGTGGGATTCAGGGCGTAGAACAAACACAGGTGGATACAGTAGAGACGGGGAGCCGCAGGGCAGGTCCAGCAGCTGAGGGAGGAGAACACATCATTTAGATGGCAGTGCCAACTTAAAGTCTCTTTTGAGACTATGTTGTGTATTTCTTGAAACAGTATTTGCTGTGCTCTCACAGTGCTTTTCAATTTAGCAGGCTTTTTCTTTATGACAGACCAGCCTGTTTCTCCACACATACTTAAGTAGTAAATACTCTTTTCCAAGACTAAATTGCAAGTCTGGCCCTGGAATACCAGAAAATGCTGACAGTTTTCCTTTCTAGTGAGGATTCCTTTTGTCTCTTGCTGCAGAAGGCTCCCACGCTTACACTGTTAATCTGTTAAGCTGCAGCATTTAGTTCTGTTCTTTTACCAGCATTAGCAATCAGATACAGAAGCTGTACTGAGCAGAAGGAGGGTTGAGACAAAGGGTGCTGAGCCACAGAGGAGAGAGTTCACCCTCACAGAAAGATGTCTTTGGCATCTGGAGTACTGGTCCGTTGTGTTTTTTCAAAGCTGGTGTTTTGCTGGATGGATAGGTTACCTTACAAATACTGTTTTGGTGCTCTTTTGGTTTTGTATGTACTTGGTGAGCAATAGTCCTTCCTCACACTGAGGTACGGTGTACTGCCTGTGTTGTGTAGCCTGGAGTGAGAGTGAGAGAAAAACTAAAATTCTCGCTTTTTTTAATCTTCCAGATGTTGGGGAAGTCTATTCAAGACTGCTGGATCACCGACCAGTAATTCAGGGAGAAATACGTTACTTTGTTAAAGAATTTGAAGTAAGTATTTGTATTTTATTGGATGCTGTCACAGTCTGAAACTTTGAAAAGTTTTAACATCTTTTTAGATATCAGAGTAGGTACATAACTTCTTCAGAAGGACTTGACATGGATTTTTTCCCAAAATAACATGCCTGCAGTCTACGTCTGCATCTTTAGTAAACAAGGTGGTAATTTAGGTATTTTAAAAGTTTTGAAAGAGGCATGTGATTTTTTTTTTTCCCCTTCAGAAGACTGGCAGGAATATTGATGTAGAAGAATAATCTTAGAGAAGTTCAGTTGGTTCAAGAAAAGTGTTGGCCAGTGTAGGTTTACATTTCATTGAGAAACTACTTTATGCCTCAGCTGGATTCAGCTAGCACGGTTGTAATTTTATTTTCTTTGGTTTTCATTACACAAGACAAAGTGATATTACTGGAACAGAAGAGCAACGCTTCATGCAAAGTAATAAAATTAAAAATTGAATGACTGTTATCTGATTGGCTGCAAATAAGGCTGAAGTACTGAAGGCATAAAAGTGTTTATATACAGCTTTGCCTGCAAAGTATAATTCGGTTTCCACAAGAGGGCAGCAAAAGTTTAGAAAATTTGAATCTTATGCCAGCAAAAAGGCTGTTTCTGAGTAGATTTTCTTTCTTACAGAATGTGGAATTTCATGTCAGTCCTGAAAATGCAATTACACCTCCAAATTACAGAGTGCAGACCTGATTTGAATGACATTAAAATGTCTTCCCCCCTCACACTTGCCCCCACAATATAATAGCTTATATTTCAAGCAGGTCTATTTTGTCTCTGCTGGTTTAGCAAAATACAGATGTGAAGTAAACTCTCATCAGATCTGTATCATATGGGCTTGAGAGTCATAAGAAATTATTTCTTTTCTCTGCTTTTCCTATCTAAGCTATAGGGTACAGTAAGTAGTTTTGCATGTCATTCCACAGGAAGGAAAATATTAAACTGATGGACAAATTTAGAACTTATCTCTTTAGGCTGATAATTCATATATTTGTCCCATTTCAACTGAAGTCTTGTTCTGTTTCCTAGACAAATTTAATACATTCTTAGATTTTTATTGAAATTTAATTACTGGTTTATACTTTTATGGGGGAAAATAGCAAAGTAGAGGATTGTTTAAATTTTTGCAATTTAGAATTTCTTTTAAGTGGGCTCAGGACCACCGGCACCCAAAAATGACGCTTGTTTCTAACTTTGAGATGGGAGATACTTTCTGGTTGTGGTAGGACGTGCTTATTTTTTCCGTGATTAGCACCTAGTGTGCAAGGAATGGAGATTAGCAGTCAGGAAATCGGGAGCCCATTTAATTAAGGAGTTTTGCTTGTCTGTGCTTCTGTTTCTGAAGTTTTAAAATGAGTGTGGTGATCCCTCTCCTACTTCATGTGATACAGTATTTTTTGTTTATGTAGAGTTTTTATCTAAAGTAAAGTGCTGGTGAAATTCAGAGTGGGAATAATCCTATGGCTTCGGAAAAATTATTTTTTTTTTTTAATTTAGACAATAAAATAAGATCTTGCTCTACTTGTAATTAATCATGATCAGTAGTGAGCTAGAAGAGCTGGTTCTTCAGTCAGCTGTTGTTTAGTCAACTTCATTGCTTTACTTCCGTTAAAATAATTTACTTGCATTGTTTTCACCTCATGCCATGCTAAATGTGAAGGGTCAGACATCAAGCAAGCAGAATCACTGCTATGTTATTTCTCAGTAACAACTGAGTTATAAAAATGAAATGCTTTCAAGCTCTGTTTCTCTCTGTTATTTTAGAGCTGCTGTAAATTATCTATACAAAACAGCACATTTTTCCATATGGTGTGTAACTGTCTTTTCTCACAAGGGCTAGAGGAGTCATTCAAAGGATTCTTGTATTTTAATGTGAAGAATGGAACATTGCTGTCTTTTTTTGTCTTTTTATCTGTGTTGTTAAATAAGTAGAGTTAACACTTTAGTAGGCAATGGTCTAGTCTTTGAAGTGAAGCTATTAGTTTATCAACTGGGAAACTGTCTTTAATTTGCAAAGTGAAATTCCTTGCTAGCCACTCACTTTCTTTCGTTTTTGTGTGGCAGGAAAAACGTGGTCTCCGAGAACTGCGAGTACTTGAAAATCTAAAAAACACGATCTTTGAAACCAATGAACGTGTTCTTCCGAAATGTGAGCAGGCAATGCGAGACAATTTGAGTGAAACCTTCAAGAGATGTAAGCAGGTTGCTTCTTATTGCTCCTGATGCATCATTTTGAGGAGTAATTGAAGTAGTTTGGATTCAAAATATGATTTGTAAAAAAATTACCACACTTGGGTAATTTTATACTGTTTATATGCTTTGTTCTCATTTCTTTGAAACTTTAAAAGGGAAACAACAGGGACTTTTTTTTATATGTAGTAGTTCAGCCAATCAGCTCTTGCTAAGGTTACATTAAAGTTTTTTGCTGATTTAAGTAAAAGCTGTTTCAGCTCATTCTTTTCCTATTCAGTTGGAAATAGTGCTCCACCTTGACTAAAGCCATGGACAAAATTTCACTTTCCTGGTTTGTTGCAAGCATACTGTGGTGTGAACTTCAAGTTTCTTAATTTTCCCACAGGAGTGCATAATACTGTCTTCTATCATTTAAAACAAAACTTGCTGTTGTATAGCTATATAGCTTTATAGCTATATAGAAATGTATTATTATCATTATCTTCAATCACAAGCTGGGAAGTAATAGTAATTGCATGCTAATTTTAGTTTCATCATTATAATAATTAATATATTTCTTTACTGCTCAGAGTTTAAAAGAAAGTTTAAAATTTGTACTAATAAAAGGGTCTGGTTTTTTCTTACTCGTTCAGCAAGATGACCTCTTCAAAAGAGATTTTAAGAGAGTTTGGGTACATAGCTTTAGCTGCCAAATTTATGCAGCTGAAACATGCCACTGTAGGTTTTGTTAAAATTTATGTGTGGCATGTTATATAAGTACTTAATTGCCTATATCTTATTTATATGGCATCTGGCATATGCAGAATAGCAAGTGGTAGATGATGCTTTATACCCAAGAGGATTGCAGGAAAATATTGAAGCTTAAAATTTAGTCATGCAAATAAGACATAGGTTCTAATACCTTCTAACTGGGGTGAACCTTCCATGCTGCTCCCTGGCTTTCTAATGGCCAGCTGTGCAGGACATCTTTAGTAAAAGAATCACAGAGTGGTTGAGGTGGGAAGAGACCTCTGGAGGTCATGTCCAACCTCCCTTGAGCAGCTTGAGCCCGTTGTCCAGGACTGCATCCAGTTGCTGCTCCGGAAAATAAGTGTATTTAATTCTGTGTTAAAATGAAGTGTTAATTAAGTTAGAGGGGAAAAAAGTGCGTAGAAATACAGTTCCTATTTCCATTGGGAAGTTTTCCCAGGCTTAGTCTGGGAGAGAAGAGACTGACTCCAGCATAAAGATGTTGTCCATGTGGAGACCATACACAGCTGACAGGGAAAAAATAAGCAAAAAAACCCCCAACTAACTAAAACGTAGAGTTTGGTCACCTGTTTCTACTTACTGACTTGAGAGTCGTTTTTGATGTCTTCTGAGGTGCTGAGTAGTGCACTCCAGCTCATCAGCAACACTAGAAGTGTGGGCACAAGAGGACCTCACTGCCTTCCTGCCTTTGGCTTCTAGAACACACAAAGGTTGAACTCTGCAATAGGCCGACTTATTTTATAAGTGTAAAAGTTTATAAGTGTAAAAGCATTTTCTGCAAGTACGGATGGCTCTCGGGCAGAGTTGAGTGACACACTGGAATATAATCTTCACCTTGCAACAGCCTCACATCTCCTAAATCCCTTTCAGGCAAGTTTCTTTGATTTACAACAGCAGACTGATCTACTGCAATTTGTTGTTTCAGTGCAAGCTGCCAACGCTATGATCCATAGACTCCAAGAGAAGGAGTGTGAAGTGAAAAAGGTAAAGGATGGATGGATATATTTTTATTTTGTGATCTAAGAGTCTTGTGCTTCACAGCAAGTTTATCTGCCTTCAATACAGCAAAACTTAAAAACATATTTCTCTATGCTTTATATACTTGCAGTAAAACTTCTTTTGGGGTGATTTCTGCACTTATAAAATGCACACTGCAAAGTTAATGGATCTAGCTAACTCTTCCTACAATCTTCTGATATATGGAAACTAGTTTTTTTATTTCCTTTGCTTTATTTTCCCTCCTAGCGCAGACTATAACATTTGTCACATACAGGGAAAGCTTAAATATAAAAAAAGCTTATTTTCTGTGGAACAAAAAACATCTACTAACCTACCAGAATGGAAATGTAAATCTTTCCTAGTTAGCTGAGAACATTGACCATATTATATATATTGCTTGTTGAAAAGGAAGTGGTTTTTTTCACTTGTGGATGGGTTATTTAATGAAGGGCTATATTATAGGAACATGCGAATCACTGGAACCTTTTCAGTTGGCTACACTTTGCTTATTTGAAATACATGTGCTCTGAATGTAAAACCTGGAAAATTATACAAGAAATTAGTTTCATGTATTCCCATTACTACTTCTTTATTGTGTTCCTGTGTTATCTCTTTACTTGCAAAATGCTTTTGATAATAATTAAGTTCAGAAAAACTGAAGGCGTTTCCATGGCCACAAGCAAAACAGGCTGTGCATTGATGGGTGTAAGCTGATAGTCATGTTTTTCTTTCTTTTTTTGCAATTGATGAAGATGGGCAGTCCAGTTCAATTGAATACTGGTACTGTGCAAACAGCACACTGCTGGGCACTGACAGAGTTTGCTTGTGTCTAACACTAGTGCAGATTCTGGTAGAGAGGTAGGAAATTCTTACAGTTCTGCCAATGTTTGTTTGAAGCAAAACCTTAGTCAGAAATTTGTGACTTAGAAAATGAACAGTCAGTAAGAATGGTAACTACTCTTTTTTTTTAATATTAGCTCTATGTTTCCACTTTTTGGTTTTTTTTTTAATATATAGCGGAAGAGTAGTTTTAGGTATTCAGGTTTTGTAGCATTTCTTAAAAGTTTGTACAGTAAGACTTTCTGGCTTGAAACTTTCCAAATGGGAGTAGTAACAGGTAGGTAACTTTTTTAAAAATATAGATTGAAGTTGTCACTGTAATGCAGCCACTTCAGGAGAAATACCTTTTCCTTACTTTTCTGAAACGATGTGTTCTGAAAAAGCAATTGGATTTTGGCAAAACATAGTGTCAGGTTTGGCTAGGTGATGTATAATTGTGTTAAAAAGTGTTTGAAACACCAGTGTATCAAAACCTGTTGAATACAAAGTAGCATACCAGTCAAACTGTTAGTATACGGTGGATTCTTGTTAGTGGATATGACTGTATCTGTTGCAAACAAAATGGATATTGGCTTAATGTTGTTAAAGTGTATCAAATGCTGCTCTGAAAAAAATTGCGTCTTTAGCCCGTGCTTGAAGAGAGCCCGTGTGAGCTTGAAGAACAGCAGAGAGAGTATTTAAGAACGCATAAATGGGTTTCCAGTGCCTTTAGTTGACAAAAATGCCATACTTAGGAAAGTCATTACTGATAAACTGAAAAGGAGAGGGATTAAGAAAAAAGAAAGATTAATCTCTTTCTTGCTGGGAGATGGAACGAATGGAAGAACAACTGCCTAGATTTATTTTGGCTTCCGCACCTGTAATATAAGGGAGCCAGGCTGTTAATACAGCTCACAAGGAATCCACAGAATTACATTACATTTTGTCATGTGCACTGGATGTGTGTTTGATCTCTCTTTCTAGATATCTAGAGATTTTTTAAATCTTTTTTTTCAAGATAAGATAGTGAACGGAATTAGACTTTCCAGAAGCCAAGCAGTGGGAAAGTATGAGGGGAAAAATAACTTATTTATAAAAGAAGACATTAATCACAGTGAAAGCTAGCTGGCTAAAGCAGAAACACTACCTGCCAGTTTCAAAACATTTAATATCTGTATTGTTATGTTTTATGGAAATAATGTCATTGCTAATACAATCATGTTAATAGTATTGCAGACATTTTGCCACTTGTTTTGGACTGGCTATGCAAAAATAAATGTTTTCTTTTTAGTTTAGGCTTTCCATATGTTTTCTTGCTAATTTCCAGATTCTTTAACATTATGTAGCTCTGATTAAAACCCCTGTTTTAATATGGAAATGATTGTTAAAAACTTCATATTTTCCTCCTCTCAGCTTCAGGCAGACAAGGTGATGGCTCGTGAAGAGAAGTGCATTGCCCACTGGGAGGAGTTCATGAAAGAACAGCAGAACAAACGTGCGGAGGTGGATGAAGAGCACAGGAAAGCTATGGAGCGCCTCAAAGAGCAGTATTCTGAGATGGAGAAGGAACTGGCCAAATATGTTTCTTTTTAAGACCTTTTCTAATAATGCTGGGTTTGTGCCATGCTCAGTTGCTTCTGACTTAAATTGAGGTTCACTCGGAAAGCTGAAACTGATAGTAAAAAGGAGAATTTCCTCTACAGGCTTGGTATGGGAAGAAAAGGTTTGCATACTTTCAACTTAAGTGCCTATCTCTGCTTGTTTTATTCAGGGCAGGTGGAATGCCAGTATTTCTTTGTTTGTTGGAAGGTGGAACTGAAAATTGTGTGACTACATCAGCTCAGGGAGTTTCAAACTGGAGTTCTGTCCTGTCGGCAGAGTATCGTATCATTTGGGAAAACAGAGGCTAATGTAATATTAACTACCCTGGTGTGCAGCCACAGCCCTTTCCCAAAAAGTAGGTTAATAGGTTCCAGCCATAGTTAGCTGAGAATTCACTGGGAAAACTCTATATTCTGCTTGTAGATTTCAAGAAAATAAACTTGTCTTATGGAATATTTTGCTTTGAAAATTTACCAGTGAAAGATCTCAACAGAGTTTTAAATCCAACTGTAATTCAAACTTCTGGGTTGTATGTTCAGTATTATGAAGCAGAGTTGCAATTTAAATGGTTTTTGCTAACATTAAAATTGTAAGGTAAGCGTGGTCAACAATTCCTTTTTTTTCCTCCCTGTAAATGTCTCAGGCCTCTCTTTTTAAGCTTTACTGTTCTAAGCAAAGCCAAAACAAGCTAAAAAGTAATCATGAGAAGCATATCAGTCTTTGTATTAGCTTTGTAGCTAGTACAGTTTTACCTTGAATACTTGGCATGCTCTTGGTTTACATAGGATAAGCTTGTCAGAACTTTATGAAGCAATTGAGGTAAGATTTTTGTTTCTTTATCAGCAGAACAAATGAGCAGATTAGTGGTTAAACGCCTGTAGTACTGATCTGCTTTCTTACGAACTTACTCTGACAGCATATGTGAAACTCCTGCACTGCTTTCTTTTATTCCAAACTTGCAGTTACCAGCAGTGTAACTGAAGAAGTTAACTTAATCAGTTCATTAACCAAGGAAAATGAGACGTGGTACCTTAATGAAATTTGCTGCAAGCTAACCGTTAGTGCAGGAAATATCTTTCCATAATTTAGCTGGTGTCCAATGTAGAATGGAAACAGGTAAAAATAAACAGAATTTATGCTATACCTGTATTGCAGCAGTAATATACCAACAAGGGTTGCTTGTGTAGGCTTGTGGCTTGGTTTCAAGGCTCCATTCCTGGCAGCATGTTGATAGTGTGATTAAAGTTAGTAGAGGAGATGGAATAAGTATTTGAAATTTCTTTCAATAACACTGAATTCCTGCCAAGCTGCTCTGCCTGCTACTGTAGGCCCAACAGCTTCATCAATCATCATTGTGTATCTGGACTGAAAAGAGGAGTTGCTAACACTGGGGCACGCTGGAATGTTGTTAATTCTCTGTTCTGAATGGAAAAAACATAGATGTCTCAAAAGGATCCCACACATAAAAAATAGGAAAGCCTCTTTTAGAGCAACTCCTAACTGAATAAAGGGTGACTTCTGTAATATTTCTCAGCTTGTGTGCCCATGATGAATGTTGTAACTAAGCTCAGACTTTTCATTTAAAAAGTTAGTTCTTGCCTGTCTTTAGAATTGGGTATGGCATAGTTTTGTTTGGAGCACAGCTTGAATGTGGCTTCTCTCTTACCAGATTATTTGATGAATATGTGCTCAAAGCCCAAATATGTTTGTAACAAAATGCATTTAACTGCATACTGAATTAATTTTTATTTTTGCACTGATAATTTTTTTTAAGATTTAGATATCTAATTAATTGTGCACTGGAGCTGTAGATTTTAGTATTTCATCAATTTGATGGCTCATAAGCAATGATGCAAGTCTTACAAGCTGGATATTCACTGGAAAATAAAGTGGTATTTCCAAAACCTGGGATGTGTGTTCCTGATTCTTTGGAAAGCTTCTTAAGTATTAACACTGAAAATGTGTTCCTCTTTCAGAATGCTTAATGCTGAAGAATCTTTTCTGCTGGATCATTTGAAAGCAGATTTCTTCAAAATCTCTCTCTACCTCTTTGTCCATGTTATTCTTTGTGGGGACTAAATGAAAACTATCTCTTAGTGAAATAATTTCATTTAGTAATTTTCACCTTTTTTTGCTTGATATGCTATAGGTTTTGAGGTACTTGGAAATGCTTAATTGTCTTTGAAGCAACTTGCCAACATTTGTAGCAAAACCTGTTTTTTCTGCCCAAATGCTTAAAAAAATCTCAACCAATACTTGTGTCTAATACTATCTAAATATGTCTGACTGATAAAAAAAGATTCCTATCTTCAGCAGTTTTTTATCAAGGTGGGGCTATGGTCTGTCTGGACACAATAGTTCTCCACAATGCAACTTTCTTTGTGAGATTCAAAATGTGTTATCCACAGTCTCAGCCACTTGGGAGAAACAGAAAAATGAAGAGTTTAAAAATTTGGTTTATATCATAGGTGCATGAAGGAAATGTTTCACCTTATACTTGCAGTTTTACATTACTGAATTCCATAGCTTTAAAAATCTTGAGGATTTATTTAATCCCTGTTAAACCTGAAAGAAGTTTGCATTGGATTCCAGTAGGAGTTGGAAAAAGTCCTCAATATTAAGTTAACTTCTAGTACGAAAGGTGAGTTTTGCAATCTGTCTTCCTAGCAGACTACATGTATAACTTTTCATTTAACTATTAGGGCTGTTTATTTTGCTGAACTGTTCTTTGGAACTGAAAGCGGGGTTGGGTGTCACGTAACCACTGGAATATTTTCTTAGTCTTTCTGTTGTAATGAACACATAGCAAGAACTGGTGTCTTCCTTGGAATGGCTGCATGAAATCTGCCCCTGCTGTACTTAGGAGCAATAACAAATTGAGGAACTGGGGAGGTATTTAAGGGTTGGGGTTTTTTAAACCGCCTCGTGTTAACAATGAACCTGTGTGCTGTTCTTCTTGGAATGTTTTATATCTAAGGCCTGCCACATTGTTTCAGTTTTAGGAATGAGGGAGAATGCTGATTTGTGTGCTCTTCCTCTGCTTCTTTCTGTGGTGACACTAGGTAATACTATTTTAAAGAAAAGGTAGATCATTACAACATCACATCATGGAACATCACATCTTTTCTAATAATTTAAACTATACAGCAAATACATGGCATAATCAGCCAGTGAACTGGATCAGTTCACTGCTGCACTGAATAAAAGCTCCGTATGTCTCAAGGGTGTCAATTTTGAAGTTGACAGAAGTTCCCCAGCAGATGTCAGTGCAGTCTGGAGAAGGAACGTGAGGAAGCCTGATTTTATATGAGGTATGAAACGTAAATGCTGCTGTTCAGTTGTAACACGGTGTTTTGTGTGAGTAAAAGATGNGTGGTGTGAGTATAAGATGTTTTGTGGATGAAGCCACATACTTTTAAATACAAAGTGACACTACTTACCAGTGGCATTTGCCCCATTAGAACAGGACACAGTTATTTATGTAACATGTGCTGATGTGAACAATGTCTGCAGTTCTTTTGCATTCTAATTAAAATTTATTATAATCTGGGATTAGACTCAAATGTTGATGATTAAAACCTTCAAGAGCTGCATCCTTACACTACTACTGGTTTTAGTGGATCAGGCTTTCTGCAGATTTGATGCAAAAGTTTATCTAG
>VYZQ01016362.1:1904-23264 GCA_013400655.1 Mystacornis crossleyi | reverse complement strand
GGGGGGAAAAAAAAAAATCAGTGGAATTTTAACTACAGCCCTGTGCACTCTGGCACCATGGTAAACCACAAAAAGCACACACAAGTGACCTCTAATGCATTTTGAACACGTCTTCCTGTGGTCATTTTGATGTTCAAGATCTTATGGTGCTGCTCTTTCCTTCTCTTCTCCAATTCATTTCAGCTCTTGCACAGTGGCATTGATGGAAGATCTGTTCCTGCGGCTTGTTTTGATAGAATCTGTCTTCACAGAACAGGTTTTGTGGCAGGAGCCAGATTCAGAAACCCAGACTGAATCTCGGTACAGTAGATTTGACTCTCAGATATCAAAACTAGCAAAAAAAAAGTAATTATTTCCAGCATCTGTTTGTAAAGCTGGGAACCCCCTCCTGCTACAGAATGTGTTTGCTAAAAATTAAGTTTCAGGAGAGAATTACAGAAGTTCATGGGAGAGGAATTCACTGAGAATTACTAGATACAGAAGTCATGCTTGGCTCAGAAAATTTCTCAGCTGCAAATGGCTGGAAGCTCAGGAAAATGCTCCTGTCCAGTGTTTCATGTATTTCTTAAGCATCCATTCATGGCTATTATGAGAAGCATGATACTGGTTCTGCTAGATGCTTGGTCTTACACAGCCTGGTCATTCTTATTTTGAAGCCTCATCTATTTCTAATTCCAGAGTTCCTTCTACATAAATTCTATGTTCTCGGGTTTTTGTTGCTGCAAAATCCTTGCTTGAGAGGCAAAGTACCAGAGATTATAAAAAAATCCCTTATAGTATTGAGATTAATCCATAACTTAATATATTTCTTACATTGATGCCTTTACTTTTGAGTATGTTAGGTACCACATATGGAGTCTGTCAGATTAGGACCTGATCTTGAATGTTTGTGTCTTTCACTGTTACATACTCACTACACTGTGATAAACTGTGTTATTAAAAAAAAAAATTCTTTTCTATAGTACCTTTAGATATGTGAGTATAAAAGAAAAATATGGGTATCTGTTATTAGTCTCCTTTTGAGTCATTAACTGTATATGTCTATATTCTGAGCATAGTGATACATACACTTTGAAGGCAAGATGGCAGTTGCTTGTACAGTATATGTGACCATAAAAAGCAATCCATATTTCTCCCTTTTATTTTCTTTCCAACTTCTACTCATCAGGGAAAATTTTTATTCTGTCTGATTCTGACCATTCTTGTTGACCTTTGCATATCTCCTACCTTTGAAGTCCCTTAATATTATCACTGAGGATTTTCTTTTAGCTTTCCAGCTTGATCCCTACAAGACCACTCTCTGACATACCTTTTGATGTTTTAGTAGGTCACTAGCATACAGCTTTTACCTGCCATCAGACTTCAAAGCCGATAATGTTTGGCAGCCAAGCCTGTCTCAGAGATTTTTCTGTTGGTTGGGAGAATTTACTGAAATTAGATGGCAAATGTTCCAGCAACACTGGAGTCACATTCCTACACTAAAGAAGATTGCCAGTGTGGCTTTGTTGATTATATGCTGCTTCATGGCTGCATCTGGCACTGGAGGCTCTCTGTCTGAAGAGGATAGTCTCCAAAGCTGTTTCACTGAACAGGGTCAGGGTGAGAAGGAAGGAACCAGGCCAGGTTTGTGGCCTGCTGTTGGTAAAGTCCTCAGGTTTTAGAAGAACAGAATTTTCATCTCTGTAGACTTGTACCTACTGGGACTGCTCTCCCCAGAGCAGCTACCAGTGGTGTCTGCCAAAGCAAAAGGACTCCATCTGCAGTAATCCTGACCTGGCCCAAGGCTTGGTCTCCTCACACAGGCATCCCATCCTAAGTGGGTTCCCCAGCTTTGTGAATCCTGGGGCAAGCTGGGGAACTCACAGGGCATCCCCACGTGTTCCTACCAAGACCATTTATTCAGGAGAAAGCTGAGGAGTGTCTCCAGTCAGAGTGCATTCTGCCATAGCTCAGGCAGTATCAGTGGCCTTCCTGTTCCCTAGATCTGCAAACCTACCAACACTGATTTCTCATTCTTGCTGTTATCAAACACAGTACCATGCTGCTACCATGCCAATGAACCAGTCATAACTCGGACATGAACAAGTATGACTTGGGTTAATTTGTATTTAATACTGTAGTCTTCTAGTGACATATAATTCAGATTTCTCATTAGAACTACAGATTTGTAAATATTTTCTAAAAATAAACTTTTGAATATCTATCAGTAAGTGCAAGCCATTTATGGCTTTTCTCAGAATAACATGTTAAAATACTGTGATTTTCAATGCAGTGAATTGTATTCTATATTTTTATGCCATATACGTAATCAAAAGGAACAGATCTTTATACATTTTGTTAACCTGTATCCGTAAGTATCACGTTGGATTATTTTACCTAGGCAAGATGACAGAAATAGATCAGTTCTATTACTTTAATCCTTCTGTGATTAGTATCATATTTCAAAATATATGCTGCTTTTTTTAGATAGAATGTTATTTTCTCAGGTTTATATATATATACTTAAAATTACAATGGTCCTGATTCATATTATTCAGTGGAGAGTTTCTGAAAGAGCAGAAAGCATGGCTTCCATTGCACAAGAAAATGTTAAATAATATTAAATAACATGTCATATAAAACAAGGCCAGAGTCTGTTCTCACATCTGTTATTCAAATATTATATTGCCATAGCACCTGCTGTCTTGCAGCTACTCAGATTCCTCATTACTATTTAAAGCAAAAACAGAAAACAGACAGACCACTGTCAGTGTTGGATTAGGAATTTTTGGGACAAGTCCAGTGAGAGACGGATGGGCTACAGCACTTGGTGTCTGTCTCAGCCTATGGCCTGCAGGGAATTCTGCATTAGGCACCTACTCTCCCTGTATTGTGAACAGGAAGATTTAGGAGCCTCATTATAGGCTGCACAACCTGTGCCCTGGGCAAAGAGCAGTTAAGGTCAGTAGGAAGTCCCTTTCAGGATTTCAGGTGATGTACCAAGGCCGAGAACCACTCAGGAATTGTCCCTTAGGACCAGGCATCTACAACTGTTCCATCGGAAACTGGATAGAGTTCACTATTTTCACTGAATCTTTTGTATAGTAATTCAGGGATCAGCAAACTCAAAGATATGTCAGAGGCATTTAGTAACTTGTCTTTAAAGGGCCCATACCTTTTCTACTTGCATTTATTTATATGAGATCTGTTCACATGGACAAGTCTCACAACTGCATGGCAGATGTTTCTTTCCTCTGTAATTATATCACTTGAGTGAAGATCCAGTGTTTTGAAAGAAAGGAAATACTGATAGGTGGAACAGCTAAGTTAGAGTAGAAAGTCTTCTCCCAGAAGCTCTGTCTGAAACTCATAATCATGATCAAGAAGCATTCTTAATTGCCACTGACAGAGGTGACCAGGTGTTTGTAGATGAGAAATTCCACCCACAAAGTAAGCAAATTGTTATACAGTACTAGGAGTAGAGCCTTCTCCTGATGGTTGTCTAGAGACATGCCACAGAATTCTCATGACAATATTGCCACAGGAGACTGATCTGCATTCACTGACACAGAAGACATCAGCAATAGCACTGTACTTTCAAAACCTATGAACACATCATAATCACTTTAGCAACTTCATTGAACAATATTATACCCTCTAGCATCTATACACACATCGGTGTTCAATAAAGAGTAATGTCATTTTAAAGACCTCCATTAATACAGGTGATTAAAACTACTGTATCACAAAGCAGACTGTAATACTTAATTTGGTAAGAAATTATTAGAAAGAACTTGACCGAGATATTCACGTTACAAAGTCCAGGACGAAAACTACTGAATGAGCTCCTTGTACAAAAAAATACTTCCTCAGGTAATATAACCAGCATATGAAATTCAGTAAAGCTTGAAATCCAGCCATTATAGCTGGATTATGTTTTCCTAGCCTTGCTAATATTATAGTCAGATGCTGCTTTTGTAGTTAGAAAGAAGAGTAATTGCATAGCTCTGCTTTAGCATGGAGCTTCATTATGAGTTTTAGTAAAGGATAAAGTATATCTTGCTTTGTAGTGATGAGAATAACAACCTTTATTTCCCAGTCCTTTTGAGTTCTGAAGTACCAACTACTGCCCATTAGTTATGCACAGGAGAATGCAGTTCATCACCTCTCCCTCACCGTGTCCAAGCATTCTGCTCTAGCTGCAGTTCAGATAAACTTGTAACAACACACAGGCACATCAGTTCAGTTTCATCATGATTAGCTCAGTTGTCCTTACCAGCCAATATCGGTCAGCTTTATGCTTTAACTACACTCATTAAACAAGGTTCACTTGTTCACAGCAAACATACATCATTGTATCTCAAACATATATATTGTCATAAAAACTGAATCTGAAACAGTTTCTTCCTGAACAAACTGCATAACAGCCAAGGTATCAGCAGTGCTGATCTTTAGCTAAATCTCTTTTATTTGTCTAGGCTCCAACATAAAAATATGATCCCTGGCAACAAAACTGCATATGGAAGCCAAGTAGAGTCCGTAAGACTAGCACAGAAAATCCTGAGCCACAATGAGAAAAACCATTCCAGCTTCCCCTTAAGCAGGTTGTGAGGTTACAGCTCCCTACCCCACCACAAACTAGTACACTTGGGTTTGCCACCTTGGAGGCAGGCCGTGCTCGCTGTCTTGGCAAAATGATCTGAGTGAACTGCAAGACCTTTAACCATAGGGGTTCTTTTAACCTAGATCATTTTTTCAGGACCAGATTTAAACAATCATGACACAACATCAGAGGCAGGAGAAGGAAGGAAGAGACAAAAGCATAGATCTGGAAGTAGAAACCACTTAATCACATGTAATGCACTTGATTGCTACTTAAGGACCTTATGTGCTCTCCCAACCTGAAATACACTGTTCTCCCTGGCAGAGAACTATTGTTAGAGGAAAAATGGAATGTACATTAAAAATAGTTCTGAAACTACTGAGGATTAAGGGGGTTATTTGCTACATTTGAATTGACTTACTGTTGTGTTAATAATTAGCCAAATTTGGGGGGAGGAAAAGTTTCTAGCCAGGCTTTTTTTTTTTAACCTGATTTATCAAATTCTTTAGGTACTAAATATTGTCAAGAATGTACAAATAAATTTTTGCTTTGAGGCTGAGAGCAGCAATAGTCAGCGCTTGCAGAAGGACTTTGTGTGCTCCAGAGCAGTGAGACAGAAACCCAGCGACAGCAGGAGTCCTCTCAGGACCCTGCAGGCCTGCTGTCCTGAGGGCTTCCAGAAACTGGGTAACACTGTATCCTATAATCTACTTCCAACCCTTAATTCAAATCGCAAAGCCAGCAAGCTCCATCACAAGCCCCTTCTCCTGCCAGGCAAATCCAGCACTGACAGCTTTGCTTACCTCCTCTCTCAGCTGGCAGGCAGCAGCCCTGCTGCCCAGAGCACATCAGAACAAGAGCTGCCCGGCTGACAGCTTTTGGCAAGATACCACCTACAAAGTGTTCCCAGCCAAACCTCCTGTTCCCTGTAGAAACAGGCTGTTTCTCTGCTAACCCTTAATTGTTGGGCTTTCTCTGCCTTAAATCCTGCTGGTACCGGTAGGGCAGGTGGGGCTAACTGAGCCAGGGTGGTGGCTTCAGGCCTCCTGGCTCCCACAGCAGCAGGTCGCTGTGCTGTAATTACTGTTGGTTAATAGTGTGTTTGGCAAGCTGCAAACGTTCTGGAAGTTGTTTCCTTCATGCAGTCTTTTCTCTCATTCCTCACCACCCACTGTTCTCCTTGGCAATTGCTAGTTAAGGTGGAAGTTTCTTAAGAAACTGGTTGTTAAAAATTTGGAAATGGGGTGCTGCCTATGCCAGTGGCAATCCTTTTCCCTGGAGGATTAGCAAATGGAGTTGTTCTGTGTCCAGTTGCATCTCTCACATCATGCTTCCAGCCTTGCATAATTTTTGAGGAACAGTTTAGGATGTTATGTAGCTCATCCTGAGCGGGGCAGGATGCCATGTAAAAGAGGGAAGACCAGGGAACGAGTTTTAAATTAAATCAGTTGGTATAACTGAAAAGAAGAAGTCAACAGTTTGGGGGCATCAGGTCTGACAATAACTGCTCTGCATTAAGCTAAAAACCAGCTAGATCATCTGAGAGAAAAACCAGACAATAATTGTGAAATAGAGGAGAGATTAGTGGAGAAGAAGGCTATTAGCAAGGGAAGAGGCGATTGAGTGAATATCTCCCATAGAAAAGAGACCTTGTTCATCACATTAAAAAGCATGTGTGGATTATCTTGGGGGTCACTTACAATGAGCCGTTAAATAAAAATTTCATTTTTTAATACATGCTAAAGCTATGAATTTCATTTCCCTTTCTCATCTTTGTGGTCTGCCTTGAAGACTAATACTGTGAAGAGAGAAATGGCTGATCCCTGTGCGAGTGGCACGTCTGCAGGAGACAGGGTGCTCCTGTTCTGTATCAGTTGGCTCTGCAGGTTCATACCAGTACACAGTGGCTGCTGTAGTTTCACCCACATAGCTCCCCTAAGGGCATCTGCTGCACTGACTGAAATGCAGGGTGTTCTAGAAAGTGTGCATGAATCTTGTATCTTGATGGGTTCTCAGGTACGTGGGTGGTATTTATTACAACCAAAAAGATCTTGTGAGAGAAAAAAATAATTCTTTTATAAACCATCAGTAGATTCAAGAGGACTGAGGGAACAATTTTCTGAGTTTTCTCAGACTTCATACAAATAATTTTCAGGTTTGAGATCTAGCTATTCTTCAATAACAGTACACTAAAAGTTAAAATATAGCAGTGGGCAGGTTTTATTTTACTAAAAATGTCACATTATTTCCTTTAACAGAAGCTGAGTCTTGAATGGTTTTCTGATATACAGATTATGTTGGTCTTTTGCAGGAGCTTGTATATAAATTCTTGAAAAGAAATGGTTTGTGGAAATACTTCTTGAGAGCAGAATTCTGCTTGTCGGAATGTAAGCAGAAGGTAGAAACTTCTACCAACTTACCTCTCTAAGTAATTAGTTAGAAATTCTTTAAAGTGATGCTCAGAGTGGGGCCAGAGTTGGGTTTCTTGCTGTTGCTTCCCTTGCAGATGTGGGAGTTAACAATAGTAGCAAATATCCAGCTCTGCACTGAATGCTTATTGCTTGCAGTAAGCTATCTGCTCATAATTTATGTCTTCCAACTGGTCTGGAATATCTGGCACTTCTGCACATAGATAGAACATAGACAGTATTTTGAAACTGATTTCTTAACAGAAGTTACTTTCCCAGTTCTAGTTACATTAATGCTGCAGCCTAGAAATGTTGCATCTCTAAATAGCGACTGGAAGCTGCAACGTAGAGCAGCTTTCATCAGGCAGGTATTTCTTTGGATTTCAAAGGCACTTTTGTTGAGTAAAGCAAGGAGGAAGAAACAGGTACTTGGAGTTTGGGGGTTTTGTTGGTTTATCTTTTTTATTATAACAGAGATATGCTATAGCTTTTATTTCACTGCTTACACATGCTTTATCAGGAGAATCATAGAAGTGACTCTTACCGTGTTAGACATTTCAGTGCCTGTTCTCATGAAAACTCAGCATTTTTAATGAAAACAAATCCAGTTTCGGTGTCTCTTCTTGCAGACTACATTGTTGAGACACTGGACTCTTATTGCCCCAGTCTTCGCCATTTTCCTAATAGTTCGTTCTAAGTAAACTATGATAGATGAAGTGCAGAAAAAAAATTACTTTAAGCAACCTTTCACCTGCTCAACTTCTGTTACTGTCCTGAAGCCTGCTTTAGTGATGCTGTAGACGATACTTGGCTGAAAAGGGGCATTTGCCCTGTGGGCTAGTAAAGGGTGACCAACATACAGCAGCTGTCAGACCCTTAATCTTCTTTCCAGTTTATCTGCTGCAGCAAAAGTTGCAAGCTGTGATGTACACCTGGCCTTTTATGCACGGCACATTTTCTTGAAGGTCGGTCTGTTAGTTCCATTTCTCTTTCATGTAATATTTTCCAAGGCAGTTTAGGAGGTAATCAACACTGTGCAGTCTGAGCCGTGGTTGCAGCTGTTTTATGCTAGATTTGATTCAGGGGGAATGCAGACGATCTGTATTCAATTTGGCAGCGAAACTGAAAATGGGAGGAAAAAAGCTCTGAACAATTAAAATGCAAAAGGACAATTGTTTGTTGTTTTACTTTGAGGAAAACCCAAAACTTCACTTAACATTCCCATAATGCATCAGATGTGGTCTCAAATCCTTTTTTCAGAAGATGTTTGAAGCTAGGCCTCCCACAATGTGGAACACTTTTATGTTATAAATCAAAAGAAACTGAAAAAAAATTTCAAAAGCATAAAATCATGTAATCTTAGTAATTCTATTTCTTTGTCACTTCCAGTTTGACCTCTAGAACTGTTTTTTTTTTTCCCCCAAATAAACAATTCACTAATAAACTTGCTGAACTCTTGTATGGACCCAGGTTAGCTTATGTGGGAGCTGACATGAGAGAGACAAGACTGTGGAGGAATTGGAGCATAATGAAGTATATGTCTACTTCAGAAACAGTGAAAGGACTAGAAAGACTTGGAACGGCTGAGCTTTTTCTTCCTAGCATTTTCTAAAATGTGCCTGGGAATGGTGTAATTACAGCAAGATAAAGTCACTTTATTTTCAAAAAGAGTGTCTGCAAGGAAGAGAGATTGCTGTAGGCTTTTCTTTTGAACAAAGGTTTGGCTGACCAAATAGTATCCATTGCTTTGTATTCTATCTATTGATAAGTATAGGTGGAATTTCTTGTTTATCTTTTTTATTGCTATTGAACACTTATCTAATGGTTTCAATGACTTTTCCCACAATAAACCTTTCTTTTTTTGATTATGTGATTGTTGATTGTACTATTTAAACTGCATTCCCTACCATACTTCCTTGCTTTCACATTAAATTAGTTTACAATTGTTTACTCTGCCCTGATTTTGACATTTGCAGGATCATTTACCTGAATGATCAAAATCCTTTTGAAGCTCAGACTATTGTTTTCTTTTTTACTTTTTTCCCCCCATGCTTAGAAGACTTGAAGAATTTATAACATTTACTTATAACACTGGATTTCTAAATTTACATCACATTTTATTTATAATTTTTCAAAATGAAGAAAACTTATTGAACAGCGCTTAACATTGACACTAGAGATAAGAAATGTCACAACTTGTTTTAGTTTAGTTGTTTAGTTTCAGGCTTTATGAATTCCAAAAGAAATCGAATGAAATTCTTCCAGTGGAACAAATAATGGTAAATATGGAGAGGATGAACCAAGGAGAAGGTCAGTGCTCCAACACAAAATCCTGCATGGGAGTGGCTGGGGAAGGAGACTGGAGCAAGGATGGGGAAACTTAAGATGTAAAGCTTGAAACTGCTAGTGTCGAGGAACTGGGCCAGGAATTAGATGGGCTTTGATATGTTACTGAAAGTTAACTCCCATTCCTGAGCTTGGGCATTGAATCTAGGATTGCTGAATTTATTTATTTATAAATTTTATAATTTATTTATTTATTTATAAATTTCTCGCCTTTTAATAGCGAGAAATAAAGTGTGGGTTTGTAGTCCTGCCTCCAGAAGATGGAAAAACTACTGCTGCCATCGATCACTGTGAGATGATGTAACAGAAGTCTGTACTCAGGTCTAGAGGTCATGGTGTCGCTGGGAACTATGTGAGTTTCTGTATGATGTTGCAAATTTCTGCTTTTTCAACTTCTCTTTCCTTTTAACCAGGAAAAGATGCATATATCTGCGCATGCAACTAAATTTAGAATCTAAATTATGCCAAAATTTGGGCTGTCTGGATAGCTGAATCCACTCCCATCCTGGGGATATAGTCTGATGTTATGTATTAGTTTTGTTACTGCTCTCATTGTCATTAAGTAGCCAACAGAATTCATCCAGGAATAAAAGCGGGCTGAGTACAGTCGAAAGTGTGTGTGTGCATGCACACGTTACTCACTCATAACAATACTGGAAGCTGTACAACGAGTGATAAACTGGATCCAGGAATACAAAGCGTGGGAGGTTGAGCATGAGAAATTTATTCTGTGCTTTGCCACGTGTTTGTTTTTCTTGGTGGCCAAATCACTTAAAAGCAAATCCTGTTTGCTAAATACCACGTGGCCCGAGTTTGGACTTTTCCTCACTTTTGCAGCTTGGTGTGTGTACAGCGGTTACTCCGGTGCGGCTCCTTTCCCCGCGCTTAGCCCGCACGCTGAACGGCGGGGGTGTCCCCGCTCCCGCAGAGGTGCGCGCTGCGCGGGCGCGCCCTCGGCCCGCGTGTCGCACCTGCCGCCGCGCCGCTCACCGNATGCGCGGTGGGGTCAGGGCGGAGCGCCGACCCCCACCCGGGACACTGGGAGCGGCCCTGCCCTCGGCCCGCCAGCGACGTGGCCCCTTTTCCCCTTTCTTTCTTTCTTTTTCTTTTTTCTTCTTCTCCCCCCTCCCCTTCTTCGCCTCCCTACCGGGGAAATTGTGCTGGGAGAGCAAATTTTTTAAATATCTGGCGCTTTATTTTTTTTCCTCTTTTTTCCGTCGGGACGGGCAGTGGCTCGCTGTGAGGCAAAGGAGTCTGGAGGCGTTTATAGCAAAGCTGGTGGATGCTTTGCGTTTTCAAAGCCAGAATCTCCTGAAGAAATATGAAACACTTCTCAGTAATGAAAGGCATGTGTTCTGGGAGGGAAACTTTCCCCATCTGCCTTGTAACACAGGACAAACAGACAGACGTAAGGGCTAATAGTTACGAGGAAAAGTGCCTCTTGTGCTAAGCTGCTCAGTTTTGGTTTTCTCAAGTTTTTGCCGTTCAGAAACACTTTGTCATCACTTCTATAATTTTCAAAGTGGTGGCATTATTGTACTACTTGTACAAAAAAGGCAGTATTTCTAAAATAACACAGCTTTAAAAGCATGGGCTTGCCACTGGAACAGGTCTAACACATCATGCTACTTAGGAAGTTGACTGTGAAGCTGGCCAGACTTAAAAGAGGCATGTCTTTTAAATCATATGAAAATCTTTCTCGATATAAATAGATATCACACTTGTTAAGAGGAGAGAAGGTTATGTGGCTTGTTTTGCCTTAATTGCAAGGTAGAATTGCAAAGTAACTTTGTAGCCATGAGAATTATACCTGGGAACAGAAGAAACTTGCTTAAAGACTATGTTGAATGTAAACCTCACTTCAATCTACTTGAGGTGTTTGGAATGGCTTAATTATTTGTATAGTGTCTTGTATTATTTGTGGAGTGCTGTTATAGGTACTGACTTTAAGCAGTAAACAGAAATTAGAGCAGTTAATTTGTGTTAAATTCTGAAATGTTCTTCCCCCTCCTCCAGCACACACTCCCTGGAAAGCCTGCAGATTAATTACAAAAACAACTGCTTTGACCACATTTCCTCTGATATTTTTAAACTGCAAACAGAAATAAAGCAGAACTAATGGAAAAATAATTGTAGTGCATTAGAGTAATGCCTATTGAAATTCATAGTGAGAATGTTCAAAGCGTTAAGGGTGCTGCTACTTCAGTTGGCCTAACCAAATACAAACATATGCAGGAGAACCCGTTTCAACCTGTATTTTTTAGGTCATAATAACTTTTATTTTTAGGTAGAGTAATTGAATTTGAAGATTTGCTGCAGATGTGTCTGCAGCCCACATTAATGTTTTTGCTGTTGTGTTCCTATTTGGTTTTTGGGTTTTTTTTCCCTGTGGTATTTACACTATTGTGTAAACACTGAGAATTTCTCCTGGTGTTGAGAGAACAACAAACAGGCATTGTGGGAGCTGCTGGAAGCATACCTGACTCTGCCACCTGCAGTTTGCTGCTTTGAAATGAATCGCTTAACCTGACATGGCAAAATTTTCAGTAGCTTTCTGGTTTGGTTTTTTCTTTCCAAAAAGAAAGGAATGCAGGTAGTTGCTTAATTTATACTCCCCCCAAATTTGTGCATTTTTATGGTGGAACTTTCCAAGCAGAGCAACATCATTCAAGATAACTACGCTGAGATTTGCAGATAAACTTTGATACTAAAATATGTTTTCACTCTCTTCACTTTTCTGTGTCTTTTTTCTTGATTGCCTTTCATGTTAATAGATAACAGGCTGAAGAGCCCACATAACTTTTTGAGGATGTTTTTCTTTCCAAGACGAACTGTGATAGGCCGTGGTTTTTTCTTGACACACTGCACAGAGAAAATTCATCCTATCAGATCAAGGCTGTGTATCATCTTAAGAGACAGGATGCTGAATATAGCTCAGTGGTTCATGCAAGAGGGGATGTTGATCATAGTCTGTATTACATCAAGTGTTTTTTGCAATTGTATTCAGTTGTAGTAACGTTTCGTGGTAAATAATAAGTCTTGGTAAATGTACAGAATGCAATTTTTAACGTTCGCAGAATAAATATTCATGAAAGAAACTTTTCTCATGAAATAAGCCATGATTACCTTTTGAAATAATTTTGGCATGCCATTGATTTTTTTTTTTAATGCAACAATCTATCTACTGTACATATTTAAATAACTTCAAATAGTCAAAAGCCTTTATAGTACTCAGTTTAGCATTTTTATGTAAAGCAGTATCATCTTGAAAGAAGTTTTGGATCTTGTCAGTGCAAAAGTATTGCTTCACGTATATTTATATACTAATTAGCATTTTTCCTTCTCCTCCACCTCCTTCCCCCTCCCCAGTTTTTAAGGGTTTCGCCTTTGGTTTGTCCAATGGACATCAAGTGACTGAATGTTAGCTGTGGGAGCTCTGCAAGTACAGCGGCTGCTGGGATGTTGCGACAGAACGGCGGAAGTAACAAGCGTGGTTTGGGATTAGCCCGACTGTCTACCTCCAACTTCTTCACCACCTCGAATTCAGGAAATTGGGGAATGGGGCGCAGCACCAAGAGCAGCTCTCTGAGCAGCATTAGCTCCAACTCTGACTGCTATGATAATCCTGTTGTGGATCCAGAATATATCATGCAACTGGTGAATGATGTCAGAAAATTTGCGGATGTGCTACTCTATTTGAAGGAAGCTTTCCTTTCAGAAGGTGTGTCAGTTGTTCTTGATTCTTAGATTTTCTGAAACTCTTAAAAACTCTATTTGTATGTTTTAACTAGGGTTTGCGCTGGTTGTTTCCCCTTGCCCTTTACCTTCACCATTTATCCTCCCTTCCTCTTCCCTCCCCATCCCCAGCATGATTACGGGAAGTGATGGTTTTTAGTTTGGGTTCTGTATTTCCTCACCAGAACAGTGCAATCCGTTTCATAATCATAACAAGGGAAAATAAGCTCTTGGCAGGCTGTCTAGGCTGATACTTAAATTTGTGAGACCATCAACTGATCAGGTTTTTTAACCACTTGAATGGTTTTTTCTAATTCCAAACAGTTCTCTTACTTTGGTTATGTTTCAGTTTTCTATGCTGGTTTGGCTTTTGAAAGTCTTACACATTAGTAGTTTGAGTTCTAAGGCAGAATATAAGTACTCTGTCTTCCTTTGCAAGAGAAGGATTTACCGTCTTCTGCCAGCAGGTGGAAACTGCAAATTTTCTTGCTTGTGAGAGATGCGTGTTACTGTGTTCCGGTTCCTTTTGGGGAAATAGCATTAGCCCTGTTTTGGTCCTCAGCTGGAAAGCTTTTATCTAAATTTTGTGAGAGTAATAACTGAAATAACAACCAGAGCAGTTTTGTGTAAATGTCCTGAGTACTGAGCGTTTGCAGTCACCTCTGTGTTCAAGTGAGTGTGCACACAGCTGAAATACTGCTGCTAAAAGGTGTGTGAACAATTCTTAAAAGAGCAGCAATTTGACACTAGTGATGACTTTTGTGTCCAAAAACATAGTTTTTGCTGAGCACACAGGATGAGCAGAGTTATTTGTGAGGTTGGGTGTCTGGTAGCTACTGAGCATGAAGTGGGCATCCTGTAGGAAGGGACTGTTAAAACAATGAAGTGTTCCTGTTGCCATGCAGCTGTAGTTAATTACTTGTCAGTTTAAAATTTTGGATTCAGAAGATCCAAAGAAACTAACATAGAAGACAGGAGTTGTCATCTTGTTTTATGCTATGGTGTGGAATTAATTTGTGAAAGAGTGTTGTCCATTTAAAGGATTTATAGTTTATAGAGGAAAGATGTTTCTGTTCCACAGTTGGTAGTGTTTTTTGATCTTTGTCCCCATAATATAGTGAGCTCTGTAATGCTGGCCTTGCTTACTACTGGCTGGAGACAACCTCCTAGAAACTGCATAGTTTGGTTTGCATTTTCTAATGTTTGAAATATTCACAATCGTCTGTCCAAAAACTAACAGAAACTTACTAAGGTGGTTGAACAGACTTCTTGCGCATAAAATTCTTGTTTGTAATGCTTGCAGCTTACCACCATCCTCAAATTAGTTACATTAATTATTCCAAGATGGAATCAGTTGCAGGGATAGGAAATGAATTTCTTCCTTTTTGGAAAGGTTGCATCAGTGAATGTTTATATTCGCTTGGTAAGCATTCCTAGAGCCTGCTGTAGGTCTTTCAGCTTCTAACCACTGTTCCCTCAGCTTCTACATCAGCTATTAGTTGTGTCACGTCTCTGGCAGATTTGTCTAAACTCCTGATGCACGGTAGCTTCGTGCTTTACCATGTGGCTCCCAGCTGGCCCCGTTCTGCAAGGGGCTCACTGCTCACTCAAGGCATCACTGCTGCTGGGGTCTGCCGTGGCTGGCAGCTGCTTGCCAAGGGTGTGTGCCTTCAGTGTCATACTGACTGATGCTTGTATGCCCTGTTTGTGGTACCGGAGCTGTCGTGGAAGAGCCCAGCAGTTATTCACCCATGGTTCGCTTAAGATTCATCTGATGTAATGATCCAATTTTGGATGAAAAATCTAAGAGATTTTGGGCTATAACATGTGTTTGTGTCTAAACTAGAATGTAAGTGCTTTAGGATTACAGACTTGAACTGTGTTTTGTTACGGTATCAATGCAAGTCGATTTGTAACACGAAGAATACGTTGAAGTCTCTTGAGGGGAGGTAAATGAAATGTTCCATGGATTCCAAGGCTACTTTTCTTTGCATTCCTTACACTAACATGATTTTATTTCTTACGGTAGTCTCATTGTCATAATGCTAAATAAATTTTTGATACCCTTCAACAAAGGGAAACCCAAACCGAAAACCAACCAACCAAAGCACGCCAAAACAGCAAACAAAACAGTCTGAATGCAACTGTAGAGTTTAAAAGTTTGACAGATGTTTGGACATGAGGGAGCTGCAGTTGTCTCTTATGCTGAGTGAAATACTGTGTATTCCATACCCTTCAGTTCTTGCTGTCCCTTAGGCCTTGTACTGTTTGGATGTAACATTCTAAGTGATCCAATCTGAGGCATAAGATCAAGATATTTTACTGTTGTCTTCATTAAAGGAGAGCTCTGGGCATTTTTTGAACCTAAGTCAATGAATCCAGTGCTGTTTCACAAATTTTGTATTCTACCTGATGACAGGCTGAAACTGTAGTGGTGATTATTGCAACTGATGCAGTTAGTGCATCAGTCTCTTGGTTCAGTCTTCACCTAAGTTTCCACATGAGCAAGATTGTCATGTGGCTAGTACTAGTAAGGACAGTTGTTACTGTGTTTTTGTGTTTGAACTGAAAGGTTGTCTTCAGTTGTAGTATTTGTACTTTGTAAGTCAGAGATAATTGAAATTGTTTGAGAAGACTCAAAATAAGTCAATCTTCTTTCTTTTCTGTTAAGAAGAAAATGAAAGCGATTCCCTAGGAATCCCTGCCTGGAAGGCCAGATTTGTGAGTGTATGTTGAATGAATACTTAGAAGACTCAGATAATTTCCTGTAATTTTTGCTATTCTTAGTGCTGTTCATTTGACTGTTCAGTTTTATTGATGGCATTCTGTTTTCCTGATGTGCCCCAGGTTTACTTTTTTCTGTTTTAATGTGAATCCCGAGTACAACCTGTTAGGACATAATGGCTTGGAAGCTGGTGAGTTTCTCTGTGCTTTGAGTTCCATAAGTAACATTTCAGCTATGGGCTGAGAGTGTGAGAACCTTATTGTTGCCTTCAATTTACACCCCTCTTTGGAAACGTAGGACACACAGGGAAGTACAGTCTAAAGGCTGGAGCCAGTCTGTGGTTTTCAGAGTAGTGGCACTCAAGATGAGAAGTAACTGCCTATGGTAAAAGCAGTTTTAGGAACTGAGAAGTTGGAGACCTGCTGAGGTCTTAAAAACCTGACTACAGTACTGAAAATATTAAAGATTTTGAAGTCTGTGAGTTATATTTAAGGTGAATCCTGTAACTTGAAGAGGTTAGTTCTTGTCCCAAACATGCAGGACCTAACTCTTACAAACTTGTATTAGCAAATCTACCAGTTCAAAAAGAATATTGCTTATTGCATTGATATGCAAAGTTGAGAATCTATTTAATAGGTAGTTGTGTATGAGGTTGGTGATTACAGTCCAAACTTTTACTGCATATAATAAATTTTATTGTTGCTTTAAGTAAATGATGCTACTGTGTGGTCTTTGCTCAAATGAGATTAATTTTCTCAGGTTTATAAAGAATATTTAGGACACATTAAAATATCTTTTAGTTATGAACTGAGAGTAAGTATTTTGTCTTTAAACAGTACCTAGTAACTTTTGCTTGTATTGCGTTAGAAAGGAGGGGAGCATTCCTGTTTCCCTACTTTGAAGGTAGTTAACTATTAGTTTTGTGACATCTGCTGCCTTTTTTTTTTTTTTTTTTTTTAAGGAATATAGTATATACTGTAAGGTCTGCCCTTGAGACTATGGGAAATATTGTGTTTCATTATGAATAGCTCTAAGGGTAAAATTTGCATGTGGTTTAAAAGTGCAGGAGTAATTACATTTTAATATGTACTCTTCTTGACTATACTTTAGAATATATTTTGGAAGTTTTTGCTTACTTTATCATAAACTTTGAAGTAACCTTCAAAGTGTGATATTGTGTCCTTCATGTGGGTAATTCTGCATCCTTTTAATGAGCAAAAACTTATTTCTTCAAATTCATCCTATCTTCAACTAATGTAAATTGTAGTTCATTCTAAAATATTAGTATACTCTTTTTTCCCAGGTATCCTAGAAACCAGACTAGCAAGATAAAGCTATTATCCGTTCATCACAGATTTCTCTGAGAATCAGAATGTGTCTGATTTTTTTTGAGTTTGATAGATTTTAGGGGGGTTGTTTGGTTTTTGTTTGTTTGTTTTTGTTGGGGTTTTTTGTTTGGTTTGGTTTTGTTTTTAAACTGAAGCAGAGCAAAAGTACTGCTGAAGCTGGATGGCCTGGTCAGGAATGTTTACATTCTCTTTATAGTAGCACCAATAGTTTCAAAAGCATCAGGAATGCTACCTAACTTGAAGCCTATCAGGTTGTAATTTTTGAAGGATAAGATATTCACCCCAGTGGGACTATCCTAAAGGTGTCTCAAGGTAAATAGTTTCCTCAAAATGAGGAACTTGTAATCTCTAGTGACTTCCAAACCTTCTTTTAGCACCACAGAGATTGGCGTTAATCGCATCCTACAGTAAAAGCCAGAAGCCATTTACTGAATATAGTGCCTGAGGCTCAGAGGTGAATGATTTCTCTTCAGCCCTTCCTGGCTTGATATTGTATATTGTCCCTATTTTTAGTATGATTAAGGCACTGCAGTATTTTTAGCATTTCATTTTTATTGCTTTATTTTCTTATAGTCTAAAATACTAAAGACCTTTTTTCTGAGGCAGTGTTCTTGAAAGTCAGTTTGTCCTGTTTTGCTAGGGAAATCTGAAGTTCATTAGTTATTGCAGTGAAGATTACAGATTGAATTTATGATAATGTTTAATACTAGGTGTAATTTTGCTGTTTGTTCTTTATTCCAATTTTGATGTTTCTCAATGAAAGGTCCTGTCTTTGATACACCTTAAACTAGATGTATTTACCTGTCTAATGACACCTCATACTATGAATGCTTGGCAGGGGGCAAACTGCTCTAAACTAGGATCTGATAAAGTATTTACTCTTCTTTGCACCAGTTTCTGGAAGCAATATTTGTGGGAGATTTTTATATTTTGTTTTTGTTTTATATTTTTATTTGTTTTGTTTTGAGGGCAGTTGGACTGATCTCTTCAGGCTTTTTATGGAAGATGGTGCTGGTTTTCTGCTGGGTAGTATTTTGTGTGATAAATAAGAAACTTTTCCAAGAGAAGGGAAAGTAAAATGTGGTCAGGGCAGCTAACTTTTGGGAACTGTGAAAACATAGTGATTATCAAATGTCTAAACAACCTGCTTGTGAATTATTAAATGACCTTTGAGAATCGTTAGAAAAACTCAGAGGAATCCATGTGAAGTGTAGCCCATTGTTTTTCTTATTCCATGTAGCACAAAAAAAAAGGGAAAACAAATTGTCTAGTAACTAATAAATAATATTGCAGAATTNCAGCAGTTTACCAAGAAAATTCTGTGTGAGCTGCTGGGATCTCACTGCTTCTTCCTGACACTGCTGGTAGTTCTCTGGTGACTTCATAGCAAGCCAAGTTTTGGGGGCAGATCTGCCTGGAAGCTAGTCCTAGAAGAAAGGAACTAGTTTTTAGCCAGATCAGTTCCACGAGCTGGCTGTGAGGTTGTGCTGAGTACCAGCAAAGAGGGAGAAGGTGGCTGGCGAAGGAACGAGTGGCAAGAGGTTAAAATGGAACAAGACCGTGAAGCTTTAGGCAGAGTTGGTGTGGCCCTCCAGTCTGGCATCACAGCATACACTGCTAAAACCTGTACCAATTCTTTTGTCTACTTTATTGAATGCTGACTTTGACAGGGGTCTGTGAAAGGTGCATTGGTGGTGGGGAGAACAGCAAGCAGAGAGTGCCCTTTGTAGATGGCAAATTAATCTGTCACCTTAGCACTGCACTTTTGGCACACTTGAATTTGACAGTCATCTTTTAAACTTGCCTTTCTGAAACCTGCTTCTTACATGCAAAGTCATATCTGCTTCCAGTCTTTGTGACCTGGAAATTCCTTAGTACACCCTTTCACATATCTCCAAGTAGTAGTCACTGCTAAGTATAAGTTCTGTCAATCTGAAATTGTCCTTTCACAAATCTGACATAGTCTTTCAAGCTGAAAAGTGTAAAGGATATAAACAAGGATAAGAACAAGTTAATACCTCATTAAATTTTTTTAAACAAGTAAAATTATTGCTAAGAACTGAAAGGTAGCAGTAGTGATTTTTTTTTAAGAGCTTCTCTGGGGTTTTTTAATGGCAAAACTCAGAAGAAAAAAGTTAGACAGACTGCTTCTCTTAATGGAGCTGTAGGACCACAGCAAGCAAGAGACCTCTTGGTCATTTTCCCATGCTTCCTTCACTTTCACACCCATCCTTTTCTGGTCCCTCTCTTGAGCAGAAAGCACTGAGATCACTGGCCCTGAGTCATGTTCCTGTCCAGCTTCCTCAAACTTGAGAAGTTACACAAAGAAAGTAGAAGTTAGATGTACAGCCTGGATAAAGGCAAACCCACAGCAATGCAAAAAAAAAGTATTTTACAGTCAGTTTATGAGAGGCAAGCATAGCTATGAACCAGAAATTACCCAAGCATAGCTACGAACCATAGGTTTTCCCCAGGAATGTTGCACTTAATCTGGGAGAGTGAACTTTCCACCTTTCTTTTCATTTCGCTCCAGATCATTCCACAGTCTGTTTGCCCAAGCCTCCTGTTTTCTGTGAGTCTGCTGTNCAAAAAAAAAGGGAAAACAAATTGTCTAGTAACTAATAAATAATATTGCAGAATTAAAAACACTTGAGGATGTTGACAAATAGTCTAAAGTGGAATTTTAATGTTTATCGCTTCCAGAATCTGTCAAAGTGTAATATGCTTGCAATATCTGAAGAATAATTTTGTGATTTATTATTAAAATATAGGGATTTTTGTACTTTGTAGCTCTAATCAAACTTGGTCCACAAGGAACTGACCGCACGTTTGAAATGCATTTGCCTGTATTAAGATTGTTCATCCTCTTGGTGAGCCAAATTAGGTGTTAAAAGGTGAATTCTGACAACTCGTATTTGCTGCTTTGGGTGTTATTGTTCCCATGGCAGAGTTTGCAGAAGTGTCCTTGTGAGCTGCAGTAGCGGGGAGGTCGGGACTAAACCAGGCTGGGGCAGCTGGAGGAATAGCTTCTGATGGTGCTTCTGCTGAAATTGCCTTTTCTTCCCTCCTCTTCATCAGCAGCTGAATTGTTGATACTGTTCTGTAACTATTTTAAATCTACAGGCTGCATCTAAAACTGCTGTTTTCTTATTATGAGGCTTACTATGTTTGGGGCTTTGTTTTAAACATGCTGGGAGTCTATTTCCACAGCAGTTTACCAAGAAAATTCTGTGTGAGCTGCTGGGATCTCACTGCTTCTTCCTGACACTGCTGGTAGTTCTCTGGTGACTTCATAGCAAGCCAAGTTTTGGGGGCAGATCTGCCTGGAAGCTAGTCCTAGAAGAAAGGAACTAGTTTTTAGCCAGATCAGTTCCACGAGCTGGCTGTGAGGTTGTGCTGAGTACCAGCAAAGAGGGAGAAGGTGGCTGGCGAAGGAACGAGTGGCAAGAGGTTAAAATGGAACAAGACCGTGAAGCTTTAGGCAGAGTTGGTGTGGCCCTCCAGTCTGGCATCACAGCATACACTGCTAAAACCTGTACCAATTCTTTTGTCTACTTTATTGAATGCTGACTTTGACAGGGGTCTGTGAAAGGTGCATTGGTGGTGGGGAGAACAGCAAGCAGAGAGTGCCCTTTGTAGATGGCAAATTAATCTGTCACCTTAGCACTGCACTTTTGGCACACTTGAATTTGACAGTCATCTTTTAAACTTGCCTTTCTGAAACCTGCTTCTTACATGCAAAGTCATATCTGCTTCCAGTCTTTGTGACCTGGAAATTCCTTAGTACACCCTTTCACATATCTCCAAGTAGTAGTCACTGCTAAGTATAAGTTCTGTCAATCTGAAACTGTCCTTTCACAAATCTGACATAGTCTTTCAAGCTGAAAAGTGTAAAGGATATAAACAAGGATAAGAACAAAGTTAATACCTCATTAAATTTTTTTAAACAAGTAAAATTATTGCTAAGAACTGAAAGGTAGCAGTAGTGATTTTTTTTTAAGAGCTTCTCTGGGGTTTTTTAATGGCAAAACTCAGAAGAAAAAAGTTAGACAGACTGCTTCTCTTAATGGAGCTGTAGGACCACAGCAAGCAAGAGACCTCTTGGTCATTTTCCCATGCTTCCTTCACTTTCACACCCATCCTTTTCTGGTCCCTCTCTTGAGCAGAAAGCACTGAGATCACTGGCCCTGAGTCATGTTCCTGTCCAGCTTCCTC
>VYZQ01016358.1:14554-30556 GCA_013400655.1 Mystacornis crossleyi | reverse complement strand
GTCCAAACCAGGACAGTTATAAGAAGCACCTATTCCAGACTGAATTCTGGGTTCATGGAGAGTGTCTTCTGGTGATATGACTGAGATGCTCTGCTTCACACAAAGCTGAAGTTCAGATGCAACACGCAGATGGGATATTAACTTGCTCTACATAGCGCCTTATTTGATATTTCTGTCTAAGGTATGTGGCTCTTACCCAGCACTAAACAAGGCACTCAAGTGTGTAATTCTGATCTTGGATTCTGTTTTTTAATCTATATCCCTTAAAGTTAGTCAATACAGATTGCATGCTTTGTTGGACCTGCCCCTTCATTTTTTAGGCATTGTGAACTATAAAGCAGTGATAATTTGATAATTAGCATTTCCCAAAACACGCAGAAAATTATGAAGATAGTTACATTAAAGAGCAAGAACTGCTCAAAGTCTGAGGCAACAAACAGAGCAGCGTGGAAAGTAATTCTTTTCTGTCCCATTAAAATTCTGTAGAATTCAATAGTGCATCTGCTCTATGCTGAAATGTAAACATGAGAGAGATCTGTCCCACACTGATCAGGTCAGGGCACTCACCAGGCTTTAGCTCTACTGTTACATCCATAATTTGAGCCAGTCAGAGACAGATCTTGCACTTTATTCATGTCTACAACTGCCTTGGTTGTGCTTGGTGGCTACTCCAGAACAAGTCTCTTTCCAGTTTACCACAGGCTTGTGAGATATTTCCTATCTGAAGTGTTTCTTTGAGCACTTCTGGACAAAGTTAGGTTGTTCACAGCAGATCTTTAATGAACAGTCACTTAAATGAACACCTTAACAATGAGCTCTAGGAATTGGAGCCTGTCTGAAGATTTTTGCATTCATAAAGGTATTTTCACTTTGAGAAATATTTATTTTTCACAGGTAGAGGGTATTTTCTAGAATTTCCTTTATCTTGAAAATCAGAACAAACTTTCTCAAGGCTACCACCAGTTCTAGCAAGATAGGCATACCACATCAGATGACAAAGCCTGTCTTTAATTTCAGCTTTCTTCTTAACTCTGTCTTGGAGAAATACGTTAACTGGATGTACAAAACATAGTTAAGAAGTATTGATCTTTGCTGAAATTCAGCCTTTGAGTATGTTTAGGAAGATAAACAGGAACAGATTGCATCAAATTTACAGAAAAGAGAAGTAACAACGCTCATTATGCCACCAACTCATTTCACTCTGACACCAGGGGTCTGCCCACTGGACACATTATATTTTCTTAAAACACATTGATTGCATACAGTGTGAGGTTTTGTTTGCTGGAATTCATTGCTTAGAATTGTTCCCAGGCTATTTGCTGTTATTGTGCCTTTACAATTTCTTTGGCTGTTTTGCTGTTTGTCTTGTTGATAACCCTGTTATTCCCCCATGCTTAATCCTCCCCTGGACTCTGCTGCTTGACTGTATGGGGGTGTGTGTTATCATCACGGATTGACTGGCAGAGTCTTTTAGTCCCTTTCTGTTTGTGTGGGTAGGGGGTTAAAGCACTGAAAAGGGGGATTAGATGCAGGTTTACAGCCCAGAACTCTGCACTTAGGTGAATGACGTCATGGTAATTAGACTTTGGCAACTTCCCTGTAATTCCATTGCATGGTTACCATTACAATTTAAAATCCAAATGAGTTCTCTGCATCCTGTAGTTATTTCCAATATATACTTTTTCTTTTTTTTTTTTTTTTTTTTACTTCTTTCTTCTCTGAGGTAAAAAATCTCTTTTACTTCGTGAGAAAGTTTGTGCTGGTCTCTGCCTTCACCTGATTTTGCCTCAGTTGTTACAAAATTCCTCTCCTGGTTTGTATAATCACAGGTTTATTCCATTTTTCTTCCTTTTCATCATAAATTCTTATGTGTGGTGCCTGACCTGCTTGAAAGAAAATCACCACATTACCTGCAAATGGGCTCGACTGCCTTTGACACTAGACAACTCTCAGATTGATTTTCAGCAATAGTTATTCACACATAAACCTTAACAGCCTGGCACCTGTGTGTCTATCGACCCCTTTTGGTAGCCCTTGTTCATGACCATACCCCTGGGTCGGAGAACAAACTGCTGCTGTCGATTTTATCCATTTGCCAGCATCTCTGGGGAATAAAGAGGGAGGACAGCTACAGAACCAAAGTTTGGGAAAATTCATTAAACAAAAATAATGGATTCCTCAGTTCCTAAGCACCAGTTCAGCAAACTTATTTAATTACTTGCTGGTCTTTACTCATATCCTCTTAGTGAGGTACATGTTTATGAACTTGTGGCAGATTGGAATCAAATAGAATTCGAATTCCGTTTTTAAGATAAAAAAAAAAAAAAAAGGAAAAGGAAAGGAAAAGAAAGAAAAAAACACTTTCCAGATTAAATTTTGAAATTATTGTGAAATTATTGTAATCTTGATGTAAAACTATTGCAACTATTTTTGGCGTAGCTATCTGATAATTTTGGTTTTCTTTTACAAAGGGACAATTCCAATTGATATCTAGCAGTGAGTTATGAATGCTTCTTTATCAGCTGGAATAGGATCTCTGAGCACATAAATTTGCCCAAGTGCACAGCTACTGAGTCCATCCTTCTGTCTACTCCTAAGCATTTTAAAGACAATTGCATTTTTATTTTGAGATTGCCTAGCAGGTACTTCCAAGGTTTGCAGCTCTGTTTGCTTGTTTATCTCTACTAAATAACGCGTGTATGAAGTCCTGGAAAGGTGAGCCCAGCAAAATGCAACAGCACTTAAAATTTTCCACAAGAGACTTCTGCCCCCTTGTAACCCTCTTTTATGCATCTGTGACTTTCCTAAGTGTGAATTTGGATCTTAGTCAATCCACAATTCCTTGCAATCTTTGTCATAGAATCTTTGAATCACAGAGTCACAGAACGGTTTGGGTTGGAACAGACCATAAAGATCATCCCATTCCAACTCCCTTACCATGGGCTGGGACACCTTCCACTAAACCATGTTGCTCCAAGCCCCGTCCAACCCGGCCTTGAACACTTCCAGGAATGTGATATATGGCATTTACAGAGAAAAAAGAACAAACAGAAAGAGAACAGAAGAAACTGAAAAATTTTAAGGCAATGCCACCATTTAGTCAAACCTGGCTGACTGGTGAGCATGGTGTGCAGGTGTTTCATGAAATGTCTCAGCATTTTTAATCAAGATTAAAACATCTAATCTTTTTCTGCTGATGTTCCTCAGCTGAATGTCCCATATACTGTTGGTTGATTGCCTCAGGAAAGGGCAGGGGGAGATGAAGGACATAAAAGTCATAACACGTAATTTAAATGTTTTAACATTTATTTAAAGGTATTAAGATCCGAGAGATACTTATGATCAGCTGAACTATGGTTAAGTTTTGGGTTTTGTTATTTTTTCCCTCTAGAATGAAATTTTCCTTATCAGTTTTTTCACAGACAGAGGGTGAATTATGACATAACTCATCCGCCAATATCTTTTTAATAGCACTGTAGGGGTTCAGTTTTTTATTGTACTATAGATCCATTGGGATCCAGGAAATGGAGGATTTATTTCTGTCACTTGCTAATTGCAAATTATCTCTATTTCCGCTTCTCAGTTTCTTTTTATTGTCTTTCTGTAAAATGGAGAGAAAGATGCTGCTTGCTTTGTAAGAAGTCTTCCAGATTCCTGGCATCCCAATATTTCTGAGCAACTAAGTTTTTAAAGGCCCTAGTTAATTTGTTGAAATAAACCCCTTCAAATTTAATCATGCTTAAGAAATCTGAGTTCATTTTCTACTTAGTTGATTATTTCTGTGCTTTGGACAGTCCTGTGTTACTTCAGTCAACATGGGAAAGTTCCCATGAAGCAACTTTATTAATGCATCTAAGAAATAAAGCACTGCTGTTCTCACATTTGAAAGCACCTTCAACTTCTCCAAAAACATCTGTGGCTTCTCCAGTAGATGATTCTGACATTGTTGCACATCCTGTGATTGTCATTATGGGATGTTTCCAGATGGCCGCTGTTGGGAATACAGTATGAATACAGACAGCAGAGTTAGTACATTTCCCTTAGTGCTAATCTTTCTAGATTCTTGGGAGATGAATTTCATAACTTGCTTTTGACTGAAAGATTTTGTTTGATATTGAAATAAAAGGGTTGATCCTCCTAATAAAACAATGAATTTCCTGAACAAAATGCCAGAATACTTTTTGTTCTTTTTCTCTTTTTTCTCCCAGTGAAGTCTGGAAAGAGGTTGTCTGACATCCATTACCTGACACCGGACAGATTTATAGGATGTTACTGCCCTTTACATTACTTTCCAGCTTGTCAGAGCTTAATCTCTGAGCCAAATTCACTTAAAAGGAGACCAAAAAGAAACAAAAGTAATGATGAAAATAAATATTATGGAAAGCCTCTCGAGATAGTCTGTTCCTTCTTTATTTATTCTATATTTCAGTTTTTCACCAATAAAACACAAAGGATAAGAAATATATCTGAGAGTCATGGAGCTTAGGGGACTCCAGTGAGTAATATCTGCAAAATGAAGATATTTCAGAGGTGTATCTTTGCCACAAAAGCACAGGGTAACCTCTGCCTATCCCAATGCCTGCTATTGCAATAGTCGCTGATTGGAATCATCCTTTGAAGGTTGTTTTGTGACCTGTATGAAATGAATTTAGCACCCACCAGCAATTACTGTGCTGACTGCCCTCTCCTTTATATAAAGCCATATTGGCAGTGTTTTGGATCACCTCTGATGCCTCAGAGACAATATGTGCATGAAGAACCCTTTTACAGTTCCACTGCCGGTTTGTTTCCTGCCAGACTTCAGCAGAGTAATGAGCAACCAGAAGTAAACTTGCATTGTTCTTCCTTACTCACTTTCTGCTCTTGGGATGTCAAAACATTGGATACATAGGGTTTTTATCTATTCTATTCAATTTTAATGTTGTCCAGCGCCAAGACCACCCTCTATGCAGTGATTCTCGTTCACACTCTTAAATCCTTTTCCTTCAAACATAGCACAGTCACTTTCCAGTTGTCTATTGGAAATAGCCCCTGGTCTGTGCTAGATCTCAGGCTGTGTTTGGGAAATGCTTGTAAGATATTTGTTTTCTCTCATGGAAACATTTCCAGGGATTGCTTTAACAATCTAGTAGCTTGAGGAACATTTTCTGGTATAATCTAATTTAGTGTTGGTGGACCCAGCCTGTTGTTGTGGCACTGCTGAACAGCAGTGAAATCCTTTTCTGAGCACATCACTTCATAATAATGAACAAAGATGTCTCAAGATGGTTCATAAAATTATTATAATACTTATACTACCCTATTTGTACAACACATGAAATTTTTGGGGTTGCTGTTGAAAATGCTGACCTCAATTTTGAGCTAAAACTTAAATGGAGGGTTAGGGGAGAAAATTACTGTGTGATTTTGGCTGGGGTAGTGTTAGTTTTCTTCACAGTAGCTGGTTTGGGGCTGTGTTTTGAATTTGTGCTGAAAACTGCATTGATAACACAGGGATGTTTTTCTTTTTGCTGGGCAGTGTTTACACACAGTCCAGGCTGTTTCTGCTCCTCACCCCACCTCACCAGTGAGGAGGCTGGGGTGGCACAGGGAGCTGGCAGGGGACACAACCAGGGCAGCTGACCCCAACTGACCCCAGGGGAATTCCATAACACGCAGCACCACGCTCAGGAATAACAGCTGGGGGAAGAAGAAGGAAGTGAGGGACATTCAGAGTGGTGGTGTTCATCCCCAGATCACTGTTATCAATCATGAAACCCTTCTCTCCTGGGTTTCCTGCCTGCCCATGGAAAGCAGTGAATTAATTCCTTAATTTGATTTTTTTTTTTGTGCGTGAAGCTTTTGCTTTACTTATTAAACTGTTTTTCTCTCAACCCACAAGTTTTCTCACTCCAAGCCTTCTGAGTTTCCCCCCCATCGAAGTGGGTGGGAGTGAGTGAGCTGCTGTTTTGGGACTGAGCTCCTGCCATGGCTAAACCACGGCACTGGTTGACCGGTATTAGAGTCGGGGATTGGTGGGATGCCCTACTAAGGCTCCTGGAACCTGTCATGGTGTCATCCAGAAGTTCACTGGATATAATACCATGAAAGATCAAGAAATGTTCCTATAATGACTTAAAAACCTTCATTCTGTAATCCATTAGCCAATTTTACTGAGTACTGGTAAAGAAGAATCTTCTGCAATGAGGAAGTTATGCCACAAACACTCCCTTGTTAGACTGAAATTCCTTTATATTTACACGTGGCTATGTCATACCTATTTTCAATAGAAGCAGACAGGAGACTGTTTTCTCTTTTCTCTACAGGCAGATGACACTTTTGGGTGACATCTGAGGAGTGACCAAAGCCTACTTCAGGGAAGAACTGTGTATTTTTTAAAATTTGACTCTATTTCCCTAAATCTCTAAGTCATAATTTGAAAAAAACCCACATGTCCTGGAGTGACTCTACTAACAGCAAACTCTTTCCAGACTGGCAGCAAAAATCCACCTAATCAGAGAAAAGCACCAGATCAAACAATTAAAAAAAAAAAAAAAAAGTCAGCCATTTTCCTGTCTTAGAGATCCAAATTACCTAGTGAGATGGCTATGATCAGTAGTTAAAAGAGAAACAAAACAAGAAATGGCCAAATTAAATGGATTTAAAAAAAGGTTAAAAAAAATCATTTATGAAGCAGACAGATCATTTCAAACAGCTTTCATACTAGGAATAGGGCACCATTACAATAAGAAAACCTTTAATTATGTTGTAAAGGTCTGATATTCCACTGAAATGTCATTTCAAAATAAACTTCTAACAGTTAATTATCAGTGATATTTAACTTGTGGGAAAATTAAATATCACCACATACTCCTGTGATCATTTTATTGCTTTTGTAGACATTTTAATATTTTAATGGTTTCCAAGTAACAATGAAAAAGCATGCCACTAAGTGTGTTTTCTTGGCTTTCTGTAGATAATCATATAACCTTTTCTTTGTCTTCTTCATACAAAACAGACCTCTGAGTCAGCGAGGGACAGGACTGAAAGGAAAAACTTTGGGAATAAATATGGGAATAAACATTGCTCTGATTCCCTTAGCCAGCACAATTCCTGGGAAAGAAGTTTTATTAACTGCGATAACTGGAAATACAATGCTGAATGAATGAATATTGAAACCCTATTAGCATTCAGCTAGAAAATCAGATGAATGTGCAGTGTTCCAGTTAGTGACCTGTGTATTATCCAAAGCTTATAAAATGCACTGAGCGATCACACCCAAGGATGCAGCGACCCTGATCAGGCACAGACTGGGAGGCTGGAACAGGAAATCTCCTGTGCTCCTGTATAAATCAATAGTACACAAGCTAAAGGACCGGGACTGTCAGGAAAAGGTATGAATTTTAAGGCCAAACGTGGTTATTATGTGAATGACTATTCAAACAGAGGTTTTGATTGAACTGGCTCCAGAAATGGACGGGTCCAACTTGCCACAACTGGCTGGGTGTTATTAATTCTTCTCCAGGGTGAGCCAGTGCAGCATGAATCATTAAAGGGGCTTGGCTCAAGAAGGTTGATCTGTCTGTCACTGCAACATTTATTTGCCAGCTCATAGATGCTGCTTCCAGTTTCAAATATTGTGCCACCAAGAGCTCCAAAATAAATACTATTATCTGAAAATATTCCAATAATCCCAAGATGAACATTATAAACAAGAGTAGGAAAAGGATAGAAGAACAATTGTAAGATCCATATAGGTTGTAATATTGTGTTGAGATTAGCTGAGATGCTTATCCAAGTTCTGATCTCCAGGAGCTTTACGTAAAGTTAACATCAATGGCAAATATGACAAAAATACTGGAAATGGAAGGTAATGGAATTTCTGACAAAGTCAACAATCTCTTGCATGGAATCCCAAAATGAATAATTTTGCTTGTACCTATCAACCTATCTTCAGAGATACTGTGAGACTGAATCTCTCCTTGGTAGTGGGAAATCCATCTAACATTACTTCAGCGAGTGAAGAAAGCAAAAAATGCCTCTCAGCTGGAACTTGCAGGACTGTTGTTGACTCTTTTAATGTGAACAGACCTCTGCACCTTTCATCAAGCTGCATAGTCTCCTAAGGTCATATTGCTTAAATACTCAAATGCCCCCCAAATTCTGTGCTTAGTTCCTGTTGTGTAAGCTGACAAATGCCCCTCAGCAGCAGCCTTCCAGTAAAGGCAGCAAAAAAGATGGTGATGCTGATAGACACAAGGTTGACTTCCAGACAGGAAGAGTAGCCAATTCCTTGGAAATTATGCTTCCAGTAGAATAACAGAATCACAGAATGGCTTGGCTTGTAAGGGACCTTAAAGATCATCCAGCTCCAACCCTCCCGCCATGGTGGATTGGAACATCCACACCCATAAAATGCAGTTTCTCAGAATACAAGAAAGACTGCTTTAGGAAGTGTTTTATTTGCCTTGGAGCTTGCTGGTAGTAAATCTTTTATGTTCACATGTTCAAAGGTCTGTTTAAAATCTGTTCCCATAGAAGCAGTTGGAGGTCTGTCAGGTAATTCCACTTGTACGCAGGTGGCATCACAGATAGCGTCACTGGCATTTTAAAGGGCTCTTTGAGAATCTGGCTATTAAAATGAAGAGCTAACTGTGAAGAGAGAGGCAAAAGAAATTGCTAGAGCGCTTTTTCTTTCTCTGGTAAAGAGCTCATGGTAGTGTCCAGAGATCTGTTAGAATAATCATCACATTTTCTCTGTCTTTTTTTCTGAAATGCAGGCCTGCTTCCAGTGAAAGATTAAGAATCTGACAGCCTTAGGAGTTTTCTGGTTTGGAAAGTTTCCAGCCCCAACTCCATCTCCCTTCCCTCCCCAGAGGCAGCCATAGTATCTCTTTTCCTCCAAAAATCCTTTTTGGTCTTAGTTCTAAAGCCTGGGTCTTAGCAATAAGCCAGATATTGAGGGGGGTGTGAACTGGAGTAAATTGATCTGTGTGGATTTATCTCTGCTAAATATTTTTTTTTACCATTATTTGTCAAACAGAGTCTCAGTGCTTTGTGGGGCAGAGGAGAAGCACAAACAATCTAGAGTGGAGGTGAAGATGGTATTCCTATTTAAACCACCTCACCTTTAACCCTCAACTATGTTATTACTTCATAAAAAAATTGTACCTTACATCCACCTTTGCAAAGATATGTAGAACTTTGCAAACCAATGGTTATAGAGAATTATACATTCATTTCTGCAACCTTTTTATTTACCTCCTTACCTCTGCAAAAGATTGTAGTCTCCAATCACTCCAAATTATTACAAATTCACATCTCATGTTTTTAATTCTTCAGGTCCCCAGATAAAATTCTGCTGCAAATATAATGAGCAGCAGAATTAGGTATGAAAGGCAAGGGAGAGGCAGGCACTTACTAATGCATGGAGATGGTTCAGAGTGTTTTGAACTATGTTGTTCCATCAAGGTCAGCTAGTTTAAATTTCCAGAGAATGTGGATTTCCAAAGAAAATCAACAATTGCTTTCAATCCATTTTGAAACACTTTCATCCCAAGTCTTAAAACCCACAGAGAAATGTTTCTTGTTAACTTTGTATTTTGAAAGGCTTTTAACAAAGCTTGAACTAAGATAAACAATTGTCTGTTTTCTAAAGTAAACAATAAATTGTGGCATGGGAACATTTTTCTGGCATTTGTAGGTTTTTTTTTAAAGTAGAAATAATATCGCTTGTGAGTTTATAAATATATAAAAATGGTTACACAAACATTAAGAAAATTCCAGAATATTGAATATTATCTGTTGGCTAAAACTCTGATTCTAGAGGTAGTGGAAAATAACAATAAATAAACTCAGTTTAACTTAAAATCCTTTCCCTGACCTTGGAGTTTGAGAGAATGGCAGTGAATGAGCCAAAGCTTAATATCTGGTAATAGATGAACAGTTTTTCTGGGAGTGATTTTCAACTGGCTGAAGACTCTGAAAGTCCCATTGTCTCACTGAGAACACTTTAATTCAGAGCAACAAGATGCTTTATGTGCAGCATTACTGGCTCTTCCACAACTGTTGCCATCTCTAGAGTGGAGTTTGCAGGAAATAGAAAGAAAACATACACAATGGCTCAGAGCAGAAACTATTAGGTGAAAATTTTTGGCATGAATTGAACGGAAGAGAAAACACAATGAAAATGATCCATCCTAAAATCTCACATCCAAATCAAGGTTTTAGTAAAGTTCCTCTACCTTCACTGCATTAATGGTCTTCAAACTTATACTTTTTTTTTTTCCTTTTTAATGTGATATTAAGGAGCACAATAGAAGTTATTCTGAGTTAAATAGCGATCAGATGTTTTTTTCCCCACATTAGTAGAAGACAGAATATTCAGATGTTTGGTAGAATAAAATTAGCCTCTCTTTTCCCCAGTCTCTCCTGCCATGCCTCAGATTACCCAGTTATTTGGGAAACCTCTGTAAAGGATATAGTCAGAACAGTTAATCTTAGAGACTAATGATTTAGAAACTGAAAAGGAAGAAGAGAAACAGGTGTTACCACTGAAAATTCCTGATTAGTTCTTTTCTTGCTAGAATTTACATATCACTAAAGACAGTAAAGACACATATTGGAGAAGAGAAGGCTTCAGAAAGACCTTATAGAAGACTTCCCGTACCTAAAGGGGCTACATGAGAGATGGAGAAGGACTTTTGACAAGCGTATGTAGTGATAAGACAAGAGGAAATGGTTTTAAGCTGAAGGAGGGTAGATTTAGGTCTTCTTGGGAAGAAATTCATCCCTGTGAGGGTGGTGAGGCCCTGGCACGGGCTGCCCAGAGAAGCTGTGGCTGCTCCATCCCTGGAAGTGTCCAAGGCCAGGTTGGATGGGGTTTGGAGCAACCTGGGATAGTGGAAGGTGTCCCTGCCCACGGCAGGGGTCAGAACTGAGGTCATTTCCAAACCAAACCACTCTAGGATTCTAGAATTCTGTATGCAGAGGCAAGTCTGTGCATTCGCACACACAGAGAACAGAGGTCAGTGGGCCTCTATCCATTTATGCCACTTGAGGATCTCTTCATTATATCAGAATGGAATGATGTTGGCTTATAGCAGCCTCATTTAATTCTGTCAGCATCATAGAGCATGATTTTAACTTGAGAAACAACTCCCATTGATATTGAAAAAATACTGAAAATACCACAGTGGATTGATTGGATGTGCTTTTTGTTCTAATCCTCTACAATGAAAGGCTGAAGTAAAAGAAGCAGCTGGTTGTTCAGAAACTTGGGCAGCACTTTGGCCAGGCATGAATTGCATTGAAAAAAACCCTTGGTTAACAGCGGAAAGAGCTAATGCAAACGAGAGTGGGAAAGGGGTAGGAGGTGCTCAGAAGTAGAAACATTGTGAGGTATAACTGCAAGACTCAGGACATGAAAGAACTGGTTTGATTTTCTGTCCTCCATCTGCCAGGATGAACTCCTATGTACAATATAGGTTGCCATTTCCAGCACAGGTTTTGTGGTTCTAACCTTCTGGCAAACATATAAAAAAATCCATTAAAGTGTGAGCCAAACTCCTGTCAACAGCCCAAGGAGAAGGATACAGCTCTGCCTTCTCTAATTTCGCATACAACCCAGATGGAAGTACAAGCACTTCTAGGCTGAAGTGCCAAATAACTCTCACAAGGCTTATATTATTTTTTCTGCCTCTTGCCTCAGACAAACTTCCCTGCTTCTGGGGACTCCACAGCTGTGTGAACTCCAGCAAAAGACTGCGAGTGGCAAGCCAAGTCCTGGGTATTTGCTTTCCAGCTTCTGTAACGAGGCTTCCCTTCCCTCCCAGTCCCATCAAGGATTGTGCAACCAGAAAAAGCAGCTGCAGAATCTCCACAGATTCTTTAAAGCAATGTTTAAAGGCAAGGTCCCTTATTTTCTTGAAGTAAGATGCATTTCAAACAAGAGTACACCAAAGCAGTAATGCAATAACCGCCTAGGAGAAAAGCGAGGAAAATAATATGGGAGGTTGTAAGAGGGGAATTGGAATTTAGCAGAGCTGATAGCTTTTTAACATGAACTTGTGCTTTAATTCCTTTGCTTTAACCTTGCCTTTGGCATCCTTTGTTCTGAAGAACATACAGTTTTGAGCTTCAAGTTCCTGTAAATCAGAAGATTAAAACACAAAAGTGGAGTATAGAATGATTGTTCTGCCAAAATCATTAACATCAAATACAGTCATGCCTATAAATAGTGTTTCATTAAATATACTTTGAGTAATATTGGCTAGTATTATCCCTTACTTCCTCATAAAGCCAAATGTTGATTTGAGAAAGGAAGTAACCTCCAAGTAAGGACTATATCAACTAAATCCATCTTACTATCATGCTAGATATACTTTTTTCCCCCTTCTGAATAAGAATAAAAGTATTCTTCATAATTTGACAGCATTATGACTGAGCTAGCATTATTCAGGTGGTAGAGAAAAAAAAGGAGGTAATATAGATTTGTAGTTTCACCAGGCAGGTGTAAGAAGTAGAGTCTTGTTTCTAATTCAGTCAATAATAGGAAGACATTTCTGATATATCAATCAATTCTATGTATTAGGCTGTATGGGCATTTTGCTTCCTGCATTAACAATCAAATTCTGAAAATCTTGGCCTCCCTCAAATAGATAACTTCCAAAAAATTCATTTGGCCTCAAATGTAATGGATTTGGATGTGGGAGAGGATAGGGTGACCAATAATCTTTGTGAACTCTGTATTATTGTACAGAACGTGCCTTTTCCCCTTTCCAGTGACTTCAAGACTTTCTGTTCTGGGGCACTTCTAAAGCTTTTTCTAAAGACTTAGCTACAGGAAACTGTTCACACCACAGCCTAAATGGGCCTGGGATCTTTAGACATCTCTCCTTGCCCTCATGTCAGAGAGAAGATAACCTGGGTTCTTCCTTGCAGAGAGGACAGTAGTTCTTCCTAAAAGAACACAGATATAATTTGTTGCATTGGAATTCACAGTCAGCCCTCACCTCAGTCTTCACATAAGCTTTTGGAAAAAAAATGCCCAGGATTACAGCTGAGGCCATGGAGACTGTTGGAATTCAAGGAACAGCTAAGATCATATTTCAGTGTTACACTGTAGTTCCAGCAGTAGCAATCTTAAACATAAAATCAATAGCCTGTCCTACCATAAATTTCATCCATTCTCCTAAACAAGTTGCACATAGTGTCTATATCTAGTGGTACATCTTAAACAAGGAATAAGAGAACACATCTTTTTTTTTTTTTTTTTTTTTTTTTTTCCCCCCCTCAGAGAGGTAGTAACAATAAATTAATGAAAACTGTAAAGATGTTAAAACAGGCAACCATATGGAAGATATCTCTGCTTGTGTGGGTAAAAGGGCAACTTGTTTTGATAATTTTGGATTGCACTGAGTTGCACTGATGCCCTTTTAGGCATATGAGGGATATAATTTTCTGTCATTCAAGACAAGCTGAGATATGCTGAAGAATGGTTGATTTGAAATGTGATACATAAATCTAAATAAAACTTCCTTAATGACACATACAGTTTTTACAGTTAAATTATTTAGTTAACAGAAAAAAAAATTAAAGAATGGCAGGAAATTTTCTGCTTCATTCCACCCTGGCTGCAATAATTAAGACTCTGTTATTAGCACCTGTCTCTAGCAGCTGTAGCATCATTTTCAGAGCCACTAGATGTGTATAGCAGGGATGTTAAGTCAGAATCAATGGGCTTGGAAAATTCTTATGCATCCTTTTTCCAAAAGTAATTTTTTTTAAAAGAATTTAGTGTTAAATTGTTAATTTAGAATTTAGAGTGGCAACTATGGATTTCTACAAGCAGCTATTTTTTCTCACAAACAGATTTTAATATTTCAATCTTAATTTATATTTGGACGCTTTCTATTTGATTCCTACATCTGGTGACTGCTCTGAGAGGGGTCACTTCAGCACAGTCCATCATTTATGAAGAGCCTTCCTGAGAAATCTCATTTTTTCCATTCTCTGTAAGCTGGCTGGCTACTATGACTTATTGCTGACTGAGGACAGGGTTCATGAGTAGCTGCTGGGGTGACCTGAAGGAATAAACCTCAAACCTCCAAAAGAAATAAAGTATTTTACTGCCTGACTGATGGATGGTAATAATCACACACACTCATGCAGCACTATTATTTCAGCTGCATTATTTCAGCATGTAAGATAGGGTTGAAATTTCAGGCAGGAATAAAAAATAATACTTTTTAATAAATAACATCTAGGAATAAGTATCACCCAAAAGATAAAAAACATCACAGAATAGGGGTAACTGGATTTCTTTCAGCATTTAGTGCCATTTCCAGTAGCTGACATTTGCTACCATTAGCACGGCCTCCATCAAAAAACAAGCAAAAATTCAAAGAACATGTTCAGTCTTTCATCTACTGTGCTTTTTGTAAGATAGCACCAAGGTACCTCAGCAACCTAAAAATGATGAGCTGTTTGAGGGGAAAACAGTCACTGAGAGAGGGAGAGGGAACTCATGGAGAACAGAGTTGACTGAGCTGTTAGACACATTATGTGTGACTGAAGGTTCACAGAGCAGATAATCAGTCAGCACATACTGTGTCATCTGGAACAAACCCTTTGTTTCACATTAGTCCTAATACAAACTCATATCACAGATAAGTGCTGTCTTCTCAAAGACAGTACATAATCACAATTTTCCAGGTTTCTACCACGGCTTGTTTTGTGCATCAAAGTCATCTTTGTTTTACTTTCTATTCACCAAAGCTTGGTGCAAGAAATGTCACAGGCTATCTTATAGCATGCAAATGAGAAACTAGGACACATTCCAGATACTTGGTTCTGTGTGTAGGGATCTGTGAGTTGCTTTTCTTCAGGAGAGACAAGCAGTGAGTTCACTGCAATCTGATTTCTGAATGATAATGATCCGATGTTCCTAAACATGCCAAGTATCTCCTGGTTCTCTCTGCCATGTTGGTCACAAACTGCCAGTGTCATTTTCCATCTCTTCTCTTCTCTTCTCTTCTCTTCTCTTCTCTTCTCTTCTCTTCTCTTCTCTTCTCTTCTCTTCTCTTCTCTTCTCTTCTCTTCTCTCCTTCCCTCTCTTTTCTCTTTTCTGTTCTCCCTTCTCTCCTCTCTCTTCTCTTTTCCTTTATATTTGTCATGAACTCTGCTGGAAGCTTTGAATCACTCCCAGCTGCTGTTTAGTGTTTGAAAGTGTAGACTAATGCTTTTTGTAAAGCACCACAAGAGACTTGTAGATAGTTTGTGGCAATACTCTGTGCTCTCAGAGGTGAAAACTTCTTAAATACAAATGTGTAGCTAAATTTTCAGCATTGCTACAGATGGCCAGCATAACATTTCTGGTTTTTTAAATGATTTTAAAATTCTTTCATTTCTAAAATCAAGTAAAATTTCTAACTTAGAAATTTTCAGTTATTTGAAATGACCAAAAGTCTTATCTAAAATTGTATGTGTGGACATGAGAGAAGGAGATGAGCAGATGCTCACCAGAGAAATGGTGCTGTTACCACCCCCGGAAGTGTTCAAAAAATTAGCAAACGTAGCACTTCAAGATTTGGTTTAGTGGACATTGTGATGTTTGGTGAAAGGTTGGACTTGATGATCTTGGAGGTCTTTTCCAAGCTTAATAATTCTACGATTTTTTTACTCTATAAAGTGATCGTATTTCATCTGGGTAAGATATACTGACGATAGTAGCAGGCTGCCCGGGGTCTGCACAGCGCCTCACTGCCGGAGGTGGCCCTGCGGACAGGACCTGGCTGCAGCACGGCCCACGGAGCTCGGACACAGGGCAGCCGCCGATGCCAGCTCCCGGAGAGGAGCCGGCTGCAAACCGATGTAACAGGAGCGCTGGCAGAGGTAGAGGACGAGAGAGGGGCTCTCTGCGTGGCTCCAATCCCTTACCACATGCGAAGAATAAGAGCAGAAGAGCGAAAAACAATCCCCTGCGGCGACTTCTATATAGGGGTGAAAAGGGGCGGAATAAAG
>VYZQ01016357.1:0-11106 GCA_013400655.1 Mystacornis crossleyi | reverse complement strand
GGATCTACAGGCACTTGTGGAATTGAGTCTAGTCCCTGCTGATGCCTGGTTTGAGCTGCTGGGTGTGTTATCTTTATTCCAGTTATCTCCCAGTGTACCAAAACACTCCTCCTGCTGCTGGTTTCTCGGGCAAGGGCTGCCAGATCGCTCTGAATTGCGCCGTGATGAGCTGTAAGGAAAGCACAGACAAAACCACCGAGCTCTTTTTCACTTGACTTAATCAGGCTTTGTATCTGGCCCTCCAGATGGGGAACACCAGGCAATTTCACATCCCTTATCTTCCAGGAGGTTTGGCTTTGCTGAGTGGCACTGTATTGTTTATTAAAAAAAGAAAGAAAGAGTGTGAAAAAGGCAAAATAATACAAATAGGGTTTTGTGTTACGAGAGAGACTTGACTTGTGGAGTCAATGTGATTCCCTGTCAGGTTTTATTAGCTAAATATACCTCTCCTGACATACATCCCTTTGCCACACACCCTTTTCAGAAAGGAGAGACTGTGTTCTGATAATATGTTAAAAATGAGAAGTCTCTGAGGACCAAGAATTTGTACTTGAATCAGAACTGAAGATCCTTCAAAACATCAGTGTTTCATAAAATTAAGATTTTTTTTTTTTTTTAATTGTGCATAGCTTCTCTCTCTGCTGTGGTTTTGGGAATAAATGCCTGGGATGGGTAGAGTACGTGCCACTGCAGTTTTACGTGATAAATACAATCTAGAACCTTTATGCCAGTCTTCAAAAAATTCTGATCAGCTCCTCACCTGAGCACATTTCTGGGCAGGTAGAACAGCGCCCGTTCCGGGGGTTTTACTCCCTTTGGGGTGACCCAGAGCGGGGGAAGCCGCGAGGTTTTCGTGCCCACCTGCACCAGTTCTTTACGTGGCGGAGTGAACTCAGCCGTGGGAGCTGGGAGCTGCGTGGACAGGCAGGGCTGAGGCGCTGAGCAGAGGGATGTCACAGGATGCGTGCCGTGTTTGTGGATGCCAGCTCTCTGCCCACAAACCCAGAGCTGGCTTCTTTCCCACGGCGTTCCAGAGAGCACGGATTTTATTTAGGAAAAGAAGTGTTCGCTGACATAGCTGGACGTAAGAGATGCCAACAGAGGAGCTGTTGGATGTGTTGCCCTAGAAGTGTGTTCTGATATTACTGCAGCAGCGGAGTTTTGTCCCCCAAACTCCCCCGGGCCTGGAGCCCGAGTTTATCCAGCACGGAAGGTCGGGATCATCCTCTGCGAGCCTCGGAGTAGCTGTCGGGGCTGTGGCTCACGTTAAATAAAAGGGCAGCACGGAGCAAAGTCGTGCAATGTGCAGCACTGCAGTCCGGGTGGGAAACAAACAGCTTGATTTTCCACTGCCTGTCTTTCCTAAGAAGTTAAAACCACATCCGTGTGTTACAGGCTCTAAGAAGTACATTCTTTTGTATTTTATATATATATATTTTTATGTATAGAAATACTGTGTTCTGAGAAATCGGAGGATGCTTACAAATGGTTTGAATTTTCCAGAAGCAAGTTTAATAGTAAAGCATGGCCAGGTTCTTTTCAGTCTTTCACTTCTTGGCCTCATTTCTGACACATGTTCGTTAAAGTGTAAAACAGGTGGTTTATGCTCACTCGCATTCTACAGAAATCTAAATATATATACCTAAAATTGTGTGGGAATGAGTAATTTTTATCTGTTTGTATGAAGGAGGAAGAACTAAGTTAAGGAAGTGCAGTGTGCTTCATCCAAAATTTCTTCTGCTGTGTTAGTTCCCAGGTGGGAATAGGAGTTTTGGTTGATAGAGTCAGTAATAAATGAGGCTGCAGAATTAATAATTGAAGACGGAGAAATTAAATTGAAGGAAAAAACCAAGGCTTTTCCCTTTGTCTTAATCACAGTTTCCTATTTATTTTGGGGAAAATAGTAGTAACATTATTTACTAAAAAAAAAATTAACATTGTTTAAATCTCTCAAATTCTGTTCTTGCTTTTTGAACATCTGCCGTTTTTCCAGACTTTACCTTTAGATTTGGGAAAGGGCTTGTCCTTATTTTCAACTCATCCATTTAAGATAATTTTGTGACTATATTGAAATACTTCACTCATGTGGAAAGGACATTTGACAACCTATTTAGTCAAACCCTAGAAGGCAAACTGAGGCTTTGGGTCATCGTTCTGACTGAGTTTCATTGTTTGCCTGGGTTTAAAAATAGATTTTAATCAAAAATATGTTTATTTTAAAATAACATCTAGAATAATAAAAACTTTCCCGAAGTTCCCAAATGCAGAAAAATGCAATGCACCTGCCAAACTTTAATGATCAGCTCATTAAACTTACAGATGGTTTAATAAGAGACACCAGCTGTTCAGACATCAGCTGTTGGTGACTTTCAGGAGTTGAGTGACTTCAACCAAGGATTTACAAATCTCTGCCTCTCAAAGAGCTGCCAGAAGTTTCCAGAGGTATCTTTATGATTTATTGATTAAAGTCGCCAAATGTCAAGAAATGGGAATCTTGGGGTGCCAAAATTGCTATTTTTCACTTTTTTTCTTGTGGTTTTAATAGTGCAACTAGTATTTTGATGAACAGATGATTTTAAGGAAATGAAAATATTCAGTGAAGTAGAAGGAGCTGTCGAGCCTGGGCTCTATCACTCATTTAACCAACCTGTACAATGGAATGGTTTGCAGTTTTCATAATTATATAATCTTAGTTCAGCAAACTCTGCTAGAGAAGTTCTTTATTTCCATGGTCTTACGGGATTTTCATTGACTACAGATTTTTTATCATTGAGAAGTCGAAGTTGTCAATAGTTACAGTTTAGTAAGTGTAATTTGTTGGGGACTGTTAAAAATAGTACTATAGCAATGACTCAAGCAGAGGCCTAGGAAAATTAAATCTGATTTTAAATGTTTTACATAGAATTGCCATTTTCTGATGTATTCCCCTCTGTCTTTTTTTTTTTTTTTTTTTTTTTTTTTTTTTTTTTTTTTTTTTTTTTTAATGTGTTGTNTTTTTTAAATGTGCTGTAGAAATACAGGGTAGGTGCATCAGCATTTACAGGGGTACTTAATGGTTGATTATTACCTTTTCTGAAGGTTTTTTTCTCCTTTGATTTCTAAAAAAGAATCCCAGAACTCTCAATGCATTGTTAATTTAAGAAAAATAGATTAAATACAAAATTAAATTAAAATATCCAGTTAGGATCTCTGGGAAGAATCCATACTACAGACTCGGATAGCAATTCGTTATCACGTATCGGATAGCAAATTGTTAGGATGCAAAAATCAAAAAAAAAAACGCTCAGACTTCGGCAAAAAGTTTATTTGGTGTTTGTTTTGTGCTGGGAGCGGCTGCCCAGGAGCGTGGATTGCAAAAATCCCACGTGCTGGAAGCTGAGCACCCCAGGGGGCACGGGGGGCTCCCCGTGTGCTGCGGCCTCGTGTCAGGGCAGTCTGGGGAAGAGGAGGGGACTGGATGTGCAGGAGTATCCCAGGAAGGCAAACTGGCAGCGTGGCTGGGAAATCTGTCTGACTTGTGTGGTGATGGCAGATACCAACACGGCTGAGAACGACGGAAGGGAGATCCACTTCTGTGGGCTGGGTATCAAAACTGAATCTTTTCCTAATGTTCCTTAGATGGGCTATTAGTAAAATTTTCTTTAATGGCAAGGTGATCAGGTGTTGTAAGAGGCTGTCCGGGGAAGTGGTGGGGTCACCATCCCTGAAAGAATTCCAAAGATGTCCAAATGTCGCACTCAGGAACATGGTTTAGCAGTGGGCTTGGCAGTTCTGGGTCAGTGGTTGGGCTCGATGATGTTAGAGGGCTTTTCCGACCTTAGGGATTCTATGATCCTATGAAACTTTTCCTGCTTTTCCACCACTGTTACCCACTGAACTTCCTTGGAAGCACTTGGTTTCCAGCACGGGCTGGGCATGACCGGCTGCTCCCACCACGCTCGGCACCTTCCAACAACCAGCCCACTGAGGGGTATGAAACAGTGCTCTGGCCTCAAGTGTGGCCAGGCCATTCATAACCTCGGGAAAACTCATCCAGGAGAAGTGGGATGTTGGCCGTGGTGGATCTGAATCATTGGATACCAACTGCCCCGGCGTTCTGTCAACGCGCTGGCCTCGTCTGGCGTGCCTCAGCCAAGCTGCGTGGCTGCCAAATGGTTGTGGACAGGATCAGATGTGATGGTTTGTAAAACTGGACATTCCTGGTCAGCATCCCGAGGGCAGCTTTTCCTCTGTCCCTGCAGTGATGACCCAGCGGCTTCTTGGGCAGTGAATAAAGGGAGGATCAAATAGATCTTGGGCAAACTCAGTAAGGAAAGAAAAGAAGAGAGCTGGACGTGGACTTTGGAAAAGGGCCTGGAGTGACAGGACAAGGGGGAATGTCCTCCCACGGACAGAGGACAGGGTTAGATGGGATATTACGAAGGAATTCTTCCCTGTGAGGGTGGGGAGGGCCTGGCACAGGGTGCCCAGAGCAGCTGTGGCTGCCCCATCTGTGGAAGTGTCCGCGGCCAGGCTGGAAGGGGCTTGGAACGACCTGGGCTAGAGGAAGCTGTCCCTGCCCATGGCAGGGGGTTGGCATGAGGTGACCTTTGAGGTCCCCTCCCACCCAAGGCGTTCTCTGGATTCGAGTGGATAACAACGTAGTGAAGACTCAAACTCTGAACCGGTGTGTGTGGAATGTACCCACTGTGTGCAGTGAGGCAGAAAATGACTCTGGGTGTTTTTGGCTCGTGAAAAAGCAGAGGATGCCCACACGGAAATGTTGGCACACGTGGAAATGGTGGTGGTGGTACTTCAGCAATTAATGCAGCAATTAACCTTAACCAAAAGTGCCTGTGCTGCTCCCAAGGTATTTGCACCTGTACACATTACACAGTGTAGATCTCCACCATCTGAGTACCTATGTTGACAGACTTTTGTTTACTCTTTTCTGGTTTAAACCCCTTGAAATTCACATTTTTGAGATGATGTCCTGAATGTCTTGTCAGGACCTTCAGTTTCTGTGAACCATTGAAAGGAACCATCCCAAGGCTTGGGATTTGGTGCCTTCTGAATCTCTTGGTGCAGGTCTTAGTAACCTGGAGGACGAGTTCATTTGTCCCTGTGAATCACATTGCTCCGTCAGCGGCGGGAGTGGATTGATGCTGAATGTGTTACACCCTCTGACCTGTTAGACTCGATACCTCTGAGAGGTCCAGGAGTGTGGGGGATGCAGAAATAAGCCTGTAGAACATTTGCTGGCACGGGGTTCTTTGAGAAACCATGCCACAGACTTCAGCACGTTGACTTGCTGATGCCTCGTATGAATCATGTGCTGCTGCTCTTCATGTCTGTGACTATACATACATTAAAAAAAAAATATATATATATATACACTTTGTCTTTCTAAGGCAGTACCATGAGAATCAGCAGTGGTCTAATGCACAAGCTTTCCAGGGAATATTGTAATTTCCCCTAGGTTTTTGTTGTCTGCTCGGGTTTTGTTTTTCTCCTCACTGACATCCTGACAGGCTGAGCCAGAATCCCTTTCTTACCTGGCAGGTATAGAAGGATAAAATCCGTTCCCATCTTGCAGTCCTCTGTGCTGCCCTGCCTAGCATTCCTTGGATGGGCTTTAGCCTCTGTTTTATGGAGCAGAGTTAAAGGAGCTGGTTTCAAGGAGGATGATTTTGAGCTAATGTGAATATTGGTGGTCTGGAATACATCCAGTAAATGACAAATCAAGTAGAAGAGCATGACTGCATGTTCCCAGGGTTTACTGTAGTTCCTTGTGTTTAATTACAGACCTCCAAAGAGGACCTTCTACAAGCTGATTTTGAAGGAGCTTTAAAATTCTTCAGGGTTCAGCTGCCCAAGAGGTACAGAGCCGAGGAGAACGCCCGGAGACTCATGGAACAAGCTTGCAATATTAAGGTAAGGATGGACTTCGTTGCTTCTCAATCACCCAGGAGTTTGTACAGCAAGAGTAAAATGCTGCGTTAGGAATGGCAGTAGTGTGTGGCAAGTAAAGGAATTAAATCATTACTTTATTACTTTTTATGTACATTTGTATAATTGCATGCACACCTTCTGTCTTTAAAGAAAGTGAGTTTCTTTTCTCTCTTTGTCTGCTTGGGTGCAAGCTAATAATTAAAACAGAAAAACGGTGCGTTAACAAAGAATTAGCAGAACTCACGAATTCGTTGTTTGTTTTATAAACAGTGATTGCACTAAACCAATTAATCACTGTATGATAATCATGCAAACAAAGCTCAGATATTATTTGTTTTGCTCAGAAGCTGTTTGTCTGCTGAGTGCTGCGTGTAATACATTTGAATTGGGGTAGAAATCAGTTTTGTTTGTAGATCAAGCTTACCAAGACAGAATATGTTTTTATATTCTGCCCTACCCAAGATTCTGCTGTCAGAAGCCAGACTGCTCTGAACATATTGACTACAAGTGCTGGACTTGAACCAAATTAGAGAGGCATGACTGTAAGCTGGTGAGGATGGAAATCTGTTTGAAATGGCTGCAGAGGTTCATAAAGCAGTCATTTGGAAGGTCTGGGATTTTTTTTTTTTTTTTTTTTGTTGGAATATGTATCGCTGTGGAGGGGCTTGATGTTTGATCTTGGAGAAAAAGCGGTTTTGTCATTTCTGGGAACGTGAGCTCTGATGGGAAGTGCGTGTTTGGAGTGGCCCAGAGATGCATGGAGAACATCCCACCAGGAAGAAGGTTCCTCCAGCACTCTGCCTCTTTCCATCTCTCTCAGTATATTTGTTGATTTCCCTGGTGCTGCTTAATTTCATCGTTTGTTAAGCAAGGGCTTTTTCCTTCTGGTTAAAACACTGATCTCATGAAAGAACAGGTCTTGGCATCTGAATGTTCATTCCAGCCAAGGAAAAGAAGATCTGTGCAAACGTTTTAGTAAAATTGGACTTGAATTTCAACTGTGCTGCTGAAGGAGACTATTTGTGAGTACAAGGCTGCAGTTCGATGATTAGTATCCAGTCCTCTGCTTGGTTGTTGGAAATGAGTAATTTAAGGACTTAGCAAGTACAGGAGAATTCTGTACGCTATTTACTCGTGTATTTCTTGATGGGAGGTCGAAGTCTTCGTGGTACTTGTTGGGAGAGAGCTTAGTCGATTTTTCTCGTGCCTTTCTCCTTTCCTTGTGCAGTATCTTGTGTGCCGCGTGAGGTGACGTGTCACTGGTTTTTTGTTTAGTACTGGATGTATGGCTGTGCCGTGTGCTTTGCTGGGGAGGTGTTCTGAAATGCACCTGAGGCAGGTGCTCAGTGCTTAGGGTTCAGCACCTGGGGCCGGTCACAAGCAGAGTGTGACACTGAAGCATTGAAATAAAAGTTTAGAGAAAAACTACGATCTTAACAAAAATCTGCTTTGTAGGAATTAGTTGAAAGTAAATAAGTAAGCAAAATCCAGCTGGAAAACCAGATGAGAAGTCCCGGATACGAATAATTGATTACCTGATTACTTGTTTTGGGTATGTTCATGGTTACAAACAGATAAACCAGTGAATAGGCTTAAGGAAATTCCTGGAAGCCATCGATCCGTAACATCTGGGAACTCATTTCTACAGTCATGGGAAAGGAAACTGAAGTTCCTCAAAAACCAATTTGTGCTGACAAACCCCAAAGAGGTGGAAGGGTCACAGGAGGAAGACAAGTTTTCCTTCAGCATCAAGAGACCTCCGCCTCAAATCACAGACCTCCGACTCAAATCGAAACCATACCACGCATGCTTAGCTAATTACCATACAAAGCAAGGATAGGAGGTGTTTACACTATGAATATGTATCTGTATATTGTATATTCAATGCCTTTTGGAAATAAATAGACTCCAATTGCTTTGTAACTTGGCACTGCATATTTGGAAAATAATCCATGCAGTTGCCCAGCGCTGTAATTAAACATACACTTTCTAACTCTAAACTGTTAGAGAGTTTGTGTCCGTCTCAGGTGAATATTGATATTAGATCAATATTCATATTTTCATAAATCAACATGAAGGGGGAGGGTTTGACAGTGAATTCCCTGCACACACAGGATTTCACACACTGTGGATGCTGGGTAAGGGAAAAGCTCGGGTGAGTGTAGCAAACATGGAGTCAAGTCACCCCCTTGTGTGTTAGGGAAGCGTGTGAGGATCAGTAGGAATTACTGGAAAGGAGGGAGAATTCAGAGCCGAGACCTGGGGTTACCAGGGGTGGGGAAAAGTAGAAGCTTGAAATCACCCGTGGCTGTGCCAATAACAGCCTGCTGTTGTATAATTAGGGCTGTAACTCCCTGAAAATACAACCCACCCTGTAAAAGACTTTGGGAACTTCATGTGAGGAAAGTCAAACTTAAATGAGTCTGTGTCCACTCACTCGTGCCCTTGTCACAGGTGCCACTCGTGCCCATGGTCACGTTGCTCCCTGGCACCGGAGCGTCTGTCCGGCCATGGGCACTGCTGTGGGATGAGGATGAGGATGAGGATGAGGGACAGTGGCCGTAGAGTCCTCAGGGTGTCCTGGGATCCTCTTAATTGATGACTGCTGGGGAGGATGAAAGTTTGACAAGAGAGTTTCACAGAGATGTAGGCCTGGCAGAAAGATCTCTGAATGTAGAAAGTGAGAATGAAATAGAAATGAAAGCAAGTTTTGATATAGAGTAAAAGATGTTTTGCTGAGCCAGTGGTCGCTGAGTAGCTGAGAAGGCAAAGGTTATGTCGAGTTGATAAGAGGTATTTTGACTTAGAGCAAAGGATACGCTGACCACAAACAAAAGGATGATTTTACCAAGCAGAGAGACACCACAGGCAAATAAGACACGTTGACATAGTAAGTAGAGAAAAGGTCTAAGAATTTTGCATTTCAGGAAAACTGAAAAACAACTTCAAGCTTAAACTGTAACATACTTACTTGTGTGATTGGATAATAATGACTATAATATGGTAATGACAGTAGTTATGATAGGCTATAGGCAAATGTAAAGGTGTTGTGTATGATGCTGATTGGTTATTATATATTAAGATACTCAGCAAAGAAAAATACATAATGCTTTGTAACTTGACCAGAATTTGGCTTCAGGTCTGCCCACAAGCTGTAGCTGGCAGCTGTAGGTGTGGCTCTTGGATACAATAAACAGCATTTCGAAGAGCCACCTGGAGTCCCACATCTCTCGTCTCAGGCTCTTACAGATAACAATAAACTGGCTTTTGGACATGGCTTTTGTACTCTCTAGGAGGGACAGGAACGTGTTGGCCAAGGAGGTTCTGAAATCTCCCATCTGTGGAGATCCTGGAAACACAGATTGCCCTGAGTGAGCTGCTGTAGGTCACCCTCCTTCAAAGGGGTGGCTTAGACAAGATGTTCTCCAGAACATCTCCATATGTTCTCTACTTCCAACCTAAACTAGTCCATGATTCCATAATTATTTGTTATAATCGTTGCGTTTATTTACAGTAGGTGCCAATAATTGCAGGAGCTGACATGCTCCAACAGGAAGTTATAATTTTGGTCATCCTCAGCAGCAGAGTCCCAGGGAATGCAGAGGTTGGATGAGGAGCAGTTTCTGTCTCATTGAATGCAGCAAAACTTGTTCTGTTAAGAAGAAGGCCAGACCAGACCCCTTTTGTGTTATACCAGAGAGGCACTGTGTGTCTTTCCACTGCTTGTGGGCTGTGTTAGTACTTGTAGACTAAACTATAGATGGTTTTAGAGCAAGTATCACACAGTAAGTAAATGGAGAATTTTCAGATTTCTCAGCAAATTACAGAGGCATTAAAACCTAAAAACAGAACTGTGTTGTCACCAGGATTCTTACTGAATTACGTCTTTTCCAGTGTTATTTTAATTTTGTTCCTACATTACTGCAAAACAAAACAGGAGTTTTAACGTAATTAATTATGTTAAATAATTAAATAATTTATAGTAAAAAATCCATCTCTCCTTGCTTGCTTTTTCCTTGAGCTTTAGCTGAGCTAGTTTTAGTCCTACAGAAGAAAAATTTAAAACTACTTGGTGTTTCTTCTCCTTAATTTCACAACTTTTCAGTTGAGTTCTGGATGTAACCCTTGGATTTTGAAGGTGCTGTACTGGAAATAGTTTTATCATACTGCTCTTAAAATAAAAAGGAATAGTGTCTGTCTTTCAAGAGTAGATCTGCAAACACAAAGAAAAAAGTTGCTATTAAATGAAATTTCTCTGTAGAATGGGCTAGAGAATGTCTTTTTCAATTAAGAATTGGTTTTGGTGGTTATTCATCAGGTCTGAATTTCGATCATTTTCCAGTAAGGAAATCACTGGGAATGTCAGTGGAATTAGAATTAACAGTAGTGTTTTCCTACAGAGCTTGCTGGGTCATATTCCATTGTTAAAGAGCATTTTGAACCAATTCACACTGTGAAATAATATGGCCTAAGAAATAATATAGCCTGGATGTGTAATCACAGAAGGATTTTTATGTATATGCTTTGGGGAGGGGATTTTTTTACTCTCCTCATTTTTCTGTCTTTACAAGAGGTTTCAGAAGTTTTTTCTGTGTCTCTGGAAGCCCAATTTGGTAACTGAATGACTGAAGTAAGACCTTCTAGGTTTCATGAAGGTTATCCTAACGGTGCTGTTTTATGAAAACATCTGGCAAATTCTTCATGCTCACAACATCTGCCTCAGTTGCCTTTTGCACCTTGTAATGCAGCTGCTCTTGTACAGACCCGGGTGTGTCCTAAAGAAGTTGTAATGACCTTGGATTGTAACAGAGGAGTCCTGCCACCTCTGTTCTTCCACCTGACTTCAGGCAGGGGAGGTGTGGAACAGGGGGAAGTCTCGCTGGGAGATTTACTCCATGTGCAAATTTCCTGGATCGTCAGTTTTCTGGTGAATTCAGGGAGTTGTGCCCGTTTCTCCCTGGCTGTCCCGTGGCATTTGGAAATGGAGCAGAGCTGACGTTCAGAACGTGTTCCATTGCAGCTCTGGCAGTGCCATGAGGTCGAGCGTACCAGCTGGGTAGGTGTGGACATCCTGGGAATCACCCGTGGGATGTCACCCCTTGTGCTCGGGAAAGGTGAGGAGAACACGTGGGATGAGGTACATGGGAACCTGCAGGGAAGGTGGTTCCATCATGG
>VYZQ01016356.1:36812-46997 GCA_013400655.1 Mystacornis crossleyi | reverse complement strand
ATATATATATAAAACTGTAAAATTATATTAAGATTGTATTAAAAATTCTTCAGAGGTATAACTTACGTGAATTATGTATATTTACATATTTGAAAACTAATTATTTAAACAAGTTAAAAGCAAATTCATCTGTGCATTTTGTGGTTTTTTTTCCCTTTTGGAGAAGCAGAAACAAACTTGACTGTATAGTGGATGTTCTCAAGCTTGTTTTCACTCTTGTGATATGCACTGTGTATTTCCTTCCTACCATGTTTCACTCCTTTCTGTATCGCGTGTTTGTCCGTGTCCTCCTCATGGTGAAGATTCAGTGAGATGAAGTTGTAAAATGATAGTACTGGTGTCACTATTTTTCTTGAATAAAATACCAGTGTTCCGTAAGGTCTCAATAAATAGTCTTCCATTTTCTTCTGCAAAAATAAGGCAACAGTTACCATTAAAGGTATCTACTGTCTTTCAGATCTGCTTTGGCTTCCATTTCTGTTAAGGAGAACAGTGCTAACTGTCACTGTCATCTGGATATGAAGGATGTTTGTCTTTAAGAGTTAGGGTAGACTTAACTCTTGGGTGCTAACTGGGAGTAGCAGCCATTTTGAAAGAAGACAGGTTTTTCTCAGAATATTTTCTGAAAGTATTTTTTTTTTCAACCACAGCTTGTGTCTGGAAAGCTGTTTAGAAGGATAACAGTGATATTACTATGAATTTGTTCTTTAAAAGTACCCAAGCATGTGATTCCAGTAGTTTTAAGTATATCAGAAATGTAAAAAGTAGTGGCTCTGAGATCACTAGGAGAAGATCAGATGCAACATATAGTTTCTCAAAAGCCCCAAAAGATTTGGTACTATTAACATTAAGTCCAGTTAACGTACTTGTAGATACTGAGTAAATCCATCTTCCCCTTAATGCAAGGGAAAATGAAAGACTTAAAAAATGTCTATATATTTTTCCCCTCATTAGATATTGAGTCCTATTATGTGTGTCTGCCAAGATGAGCATGAGTGGAACCCAGCTGTAGTTGAACTTGTGCAATGTGTAGAAAAAAAGGATCTGTACTTCCCGTTGTATCTTTTATCTGGTCCCTAAGACTCGTGTGTGGGATGAGGGAGTGTTTTTTCAAAATATACTTTACGTTCAGAGCAGTAACTAAAACATGACTCTTACAAAAATGTTTGAAGTGCATTTCAATATTACTGACTTTTTCTTATAAAGGTCTTTAGGAAAGGAGAGAGTTTGCTTTATCATTTTGAAGTAAACAGTTTCTTAAAATGGTGATTTTAGTATTTCTGTTATGGCATAACCTTAAAAGTTCTATTGTAATTTCCTCATGTTCTGAGCAGAAATATTATTTAACATATTGAAGAGGAATAATACTAAGAATATTAATGTAATCTCCTCAACAGGAGATTGCAAACATCTGGTTTTCTGTCACTTACTCTTCAGTGAGGCAGTCACTAGCTTGTGTATCAGCATTGATGTGAATGTTATGCATGAGAGACCTGAAGAAGTCCGTAAAGCTACTATTTTTTTTCCTCACTTCAAAAGCTTCGTGACATCATGAAGAACAAATTATTTTAGGGCAGTTTTGCTCCTTTTGGTTCCATACTACTCCTTTTAGTATTCATTCATTCATTAGCTTATCAAATTTAGGCATGCTCTGTGTTTGTGCCATTTTGAAACCCCTGTTTCAATCACAGAGCCTGCGATTCTAGCAGTCTTTTAGAGCTATTTATTTTAAAAGTCTACGATATAAAACATATAAAGCAGTGAACCTCTCAAGTTGTGTGCAAATCTGTCTGATTTGGTCATTTTGTGTGGTGTCCAGTGCCTCATCAGGAGAATTTAAATTTATTGCCTTCTTTTGTGCTGTTTATCATGTCACTTGTACAGCGGTTATCTAAAGCTCAAAACATACATCTCTCCACATAAAATCATGTTACTGATACCAAAATTCTTAATGCATTTCATGACTTCAAGGCTGAAAAATTACTTAGGAAGTTTGATTAATTTGATTTGTTTAATGGTTCCATATCTGTCTTCATAGATTCATTTGGGAAATAGGACTATTTCTTTTAACAGTAATATTGGAAGTAGTCAACTTGCAACAGGATGAGGGTTTTATAGGCAAATTGTAAGATCCAAGCAGCTGTAGCTGTAATATAAGGATGGAAGATTCAGTAGAGAATAGACTAGGATGGATATTGATAAGGAAGTACATTTTTAAAGATGATGTAGAAGAAAGGCTAAAAGCACCTCAAGCTTGTGTCCCAACATACACACCCCACAGAAGACGGAAGAAAAGCACTAAACCTGCTAGTGTATGATCAGATTAGACTAACAAAATATGTGGATGAGCCCACTTATTAATTAAAAATAAAGTATATTTTTCTTGCATCTGTTTAGTATAATATTTATTTTAAAAAGCATGTATGGAAACTTGTATGGCAGGATGTATGTTGCAAAAAATTGAAGGTATTTATGTTTAGCTGCTACTTTGTCTTTTCCTTTGCTCCCAAAAGGCACGGAGTGGCGGGGGGAAGAAGCTGTATTGGTTGAGTTCTGCAAGAGTGGATCTCTGCCCTGGATAAATTTAATACATGCACTGTCAGTAAGATATTTTAATCTTGACTGATGAACATGTTGTAGACCACTGAGATAATCTGGTTGCGGTAGACATGATTAAATTTTTAGTGAAACAGTGACTTCTGTCAGTTGACTTTGAAATTGTGGTGACTCTGATAACTACCCATATGTCATAGGGAACAGTTTGTGCAGTGCCATATACCTTGTTTGCACTTTTCCATCTGTGCTTAAGCAGCAGCTAGGGTTTTTTATTTTTTTATTGTGGAGAGCTCTTGTGTGGTTTTTTTAATTGATAAAATATATAAACAAAACTCCAGTCTAATTCTGCTCCTCTGATTTTTCTTTTCCGGATTATGTATATATTCCTGAGAAATTCCCAATTCCCATATAAATCTTTTTGTTCTTTCACGTTGTTGAAATAAAAAAAATTTCTCTTCTTTGTCTTGAAGAGTTCCTTCCCTTATAATTTCTGATGTGGTTTGTTCTAGATTTGGTGTGGAAACTTCAGGTTGCTTGGAGCTTTTGGCATGATGCTCTCTGAAAAATCCCCCGTGAGTTTACAAACTGCCAGCATCTCTTTCTAGGACTCTCCTCTCCATTTTTCCAAGCCTCTGGTCTCTTTATTTTTTGGCAAAGCAAATGATCTTTCTCTAAAAGGAGATTCCTTCCAGTTTTAACCTAATCTGTTGCCTTTTTCTCTGGTCTAACATACTATTTGCACTTAAATGTATTGGGAGGCAAACATCTAGGCTAAAAAAGAAATAAAATTATGGTTAGTTTCTGCTTTGCTTTGGTTTGAAAAAATAAAAATCATAATGATTAGGATGCCATTTTGGGCAGTGCAGAGCCTTTCTGGTTTTTGTTTTCATTCAATCACAGCTTGAATAGTATGGCTTTAGAGACTTAGTGTATCTGCTTCTCTCAGGCCTTGGCTGAGAGCCAGTTGTCTGCCACTTGATCTGTACACAGTGCAGAATTACTCAAAGTGAACTGATGAAGTGCATAGAATGACTGAGGAGCTGGTAACAATGATACTATCCCATACCTGAATTTACTGTTATTTTATATTTGTAGCTGAAGAAATTTACTGCATTAACTGCTACTTTGAGATGTACAAGCCCTAATTTTCATTCTTCAACTTTTTTTTGGTCAGTGTTACGATCTATTCTGGATGTGGTTCTATGTAGAGTGCTATTTTTTTTGTGGCCTCAGAAATTAGGACAATCCAAAACTCTTCAGTGAGGACATAAATACTTGCTCACTAAGCAGAGGTTCCCTGTACCTCCACGTGCTGATCAGTTCAGTTATCTAATTAACTCATGAAACCCATTAAAGGTGTGGTTCTTTGAGTCTGTAACAGGTGTAGGTCCTGAACAGTCCAGCATTTGCCTTTGTGCCACCTAACTTAATATAAACTGAAAGTGGAACTGTTAGTTCTGTGTTGGGTTAGAGGGTCTTGAACCAAGAAACTTTCAGGAAGAGCTGTTCAGTTGTAAAACTTTCCTTTTTCCTGTCTTTTCTTTTTCTGTTACTTTGAGTTTAGCAAATACTACTGTAATTTGCATTCTTCTGGACGCAAAGGCTGGTAGAGTGGTGCTACGGTGACTGCAGTTTGAAGGGATTTTTTTCTGTTGTTATTTAGACTTGGAAAGCAATTTCTAAGTTCTAATTAATTCTGTAAATGAGCCCAGATTTCTGGATATGTGATTGATAAATAATCAAAATTAAAAAATGAGAACATTGCTGTTTCTGCGGCCATTATTATCTTACGGCCTAAAGGCACTTAGTGTGAAACTCATCTGTGTTATTTTGGTGGCATTATTCCCATGATCAGTTTTGATGAGGAGTGATAGTGATGGTATCAGCCTGGCCTTGCTGGTGCAGTATGGATGTGTAAAGGTACAGCTTTGCTTTTAAGAATGAACAAAAGGGGTCCACTTGCAAAAATCTCAGGTTGCAGAGACAAAAGGTTGGTAAATCCCAAATAAGAAAATATTTCAAATTGACAGAAGAGAAACAGAGGAAAGAAAGGCCCCAAAACCATGTGATGGAAGTTTTATCTAATTGTGGTGTAGAATACTCTTAAGACATTAGAATTTTTTTTCCTATGAGGTCTTATTTCATTTAAATTCTTCCTGCAGCTATATTAAATAAGTCTTTGTTGTCACTTGGTTGCTAAAAGTAAAATTAAATTATGTGCTATAATGCCATCATGGAGAAATGTCTGTGCATCTTTTAAGAGAATCCAGGGACTTAAAGTTTGCAGTGAAGTAACTTAAATCTTGGATTTCTTTTTAACATCTTACAGTGTACTGTTAGCAATAAAATCTTAGTGTAATAATCTCTAGTCATCCATTGCTAAGCCTATGTGGAGACTTAATTATGGAATAGATCATTTGATCACTTCATCCCAAACTCGGGATTTTGTTTTGCTGTAAAATCCGGCCTTGTTAATATCTGTTTATGTAATCAATTTTCAATTTTAAGCATCTTCAGAAGGAATTTAAAAATTTGTTAGACTTTGAGGTTGAGGACCGTATCTATAGTCAGTCAGTGTCAAAGATCTGTGGTATGGGAAATGACCTTTAGTTCATCCCTGCATCAGGATGTGAGTCTGGGTGTGCAGAGAAGTATCCCAGTAGCTGTGACTGTAGGAACACTTGCTGCCTGGGATGGACAATGGTAAAAGAAGCTTTTTATGGTACTTGCAGTCATGCAGTGGAGCCAGTTGTGAACATACTGACATTTAACAGACATGTTTTCAAAGATCTGAGAAACATCTACTTTTAAGTGTGAGAACTGAGATACTTCTTGGAGGTTCCTCTGATCAGTTTTGGGAAGAACAAGTGGCATATGCTTAAACAGGTGATGATCACTTGCTAGCTTGCAAGCCTTCCACCAGAGCATGAGGGTGATAAACTCATACAGATAGTAGTATTTTTGTAACTTGGGTTGAAAAAAAAATTAATTAGTTATCCAGCTTCTCTTCTGTTTTCAGAAATTTCTGAGGCTTTGTACCTGAGATATGTGTGAAGAGAGGAAGAAAAGACCTTCAGGTTGAAGGTCTTGTGGAATGGTTAATCGCAAACAGTTCGGGTTTACTGTGGCTGTAACCAAGTGGATGTAGTGTTGCTCAGGTCTTACAAGCATTACCGTAGGTGGCACTATGGTCTCCGAAGAGGATATGATCTTAAAATGATGCTCACGTCCCCGACTTTGTTCTTTGGGTTTTTTGGGTCACAGACCTCTCGACTCCAGAGCTGCTGGTGAATTCACTTTTCAGCAGTCTCCGTTCAGCTTCGACAGGATCTTGTGAAGCGGGTGGCAGGGTGCATCTCCCCTTGGTGACAGCACGCTGGGTGTTCTGCCAGCGTTTTGGTACCGAGGCACCAGCCCAGGCCTTACTAATGCTGGATTGGTGATCACAGAATCACAGATGTGCTGAGTTGGAAGGGGCCCACCACGATCATCAAGTCCAACTCCTGGCCATGCACGGCACCATCCCCAAGAGTCACCCCATGTGCCTGAGAGCATTGTCCAAACTCTTCTAGGACTCTGCCAGGCTGCTGCTGTGACCGCTTCCCTGGGGAGCTGTTCCAGTGCCCAGCCACCCTCTGGGTGCTTTACCAGGTATTTAAAAGAGAGAAAAAGAAAGGAAAATGAAACATTACTTTTCAAAGTGTGTTTGGGGGACTTTAGAGGCGGACCCCTAAAGCCCAAAATCCAGGTGTGCCTAGCGTTTTCACGTCTGGTTTCTCACCCGTGTATGAAAGTAGTGATATAATACCTCGCTCTTTGTGACAAAAATGATTCAAAGAGCCATATTTTTCAGGGCTTTTGATCTGGAGGCTTTCGCGGGTGTGTAGTACCTCTTAGCAAGGTACCCGGGAAGAGGATCCGCGTCGGGAATCCTTTGTTTCGGCGTTTTTCCCCTCGGAGGGCCCCCCCGCGCTCCCCCCGCCTGCGGCAGCGGTGGCGCGGCCCCCGCTTTGCCCGCNCGGAGCGGCGCCCCCCGCTCGGCCATGGTTCCGCCCGCCGTGCGCGGTCATGTGCGCGGGCCCGGCCCTCCGAGCGCGGCTGGGCGGCCTCGCACAGCGCCGCGTCCCGGGCCTCCGGCGGACAAAAGGGCGCAGGGAAGCGAGACCTCCGGAAGGCGAGGGCAGGCGGTGTCGGTGGTGAACGTTTTCTGATTTTTCCAGAAATCAAGCAGAAGACTGAGCTGCTGATGTCAGTTAACTCTGAGAAGTCGTCCTCTCCAGAAAGGTACGGCCGCGTCCCCGTCCGCATGAACGCGGCGCTTCTCCCTCTGCCTCCGCGGGGCTGCTGGCATTGTCCGCGTGCTGCATGCTGGATCTCTCACCGTGCCCACCCAGCCTCTCCTTCTGGTCGAGCTTTGTGCGTTTTTGCCGAGGGTTCCGGGTCCCACCCTGTCCCCCGGAGCCCGGCGGGCTGCAGCATGCGGATCGCGGCGGGGCGGGCTGGGCTGGCTGGTGCAGACCCCGCGCCCGCGCCTGTCACGCGAGCGGCATCGCAGAGACCCCGCGGTTCTGCTGCGCTCCCCGCGCTCCTGCCACTTCAGATGGGCAGGAAATAGAACTTGGCGAAGCGTTTCATGCCCTGTTATGTGGAAAAGGGAGTGTCCTTTGGAAAGTAGCTCAGGAATCGCAAATCCCCCTATTAGTCACATTCTGTAAGATAGATGTGATCCCTGTTCAAGTCTGTGCTAGGAAATGGAGCAGTCGCTGCATGCAGTAATGGTTCATGCCTGCAGGTAAGGACAAAATGACTCAGAAGTGTTTTTAAAGCAATTATTTTATCTGTCAATCAGATTAGTGCTATTTCAAGTAGCTGTTTCATTTTAAAAGAAATACTTAAAGGAACTAAATGTACATTTAAGTCTTCTGACGTGAAATAGCCTCCTGGTGATTATTTTGTTGATTTCAAATAAACTAGCCCTGCTCACTTCTGTTTTGCTTGCAACTGAATTTTAGGGCATTTTTATTTTTGAAACTGCTTCAGTCTAGAGAAACATAATACCTTCCTCCCCCCCCCCCATTATTTACAGTAAACATTTTGGCTGTATACAAAAGACCCTCTGAGTGTTCTGTTTCACCATTTTAATATTGGATGTTGGCAAAAAACCCAACAAACTATTAATTTTAAGCTCTCAAACTGTGTTAGGCTGAAATCATCTAAAGTTTATTTTATTGATTGGCTCAGCACAGAGAGACATGATAAGGTACTGAATGCTATCTTAAGGAAACAGGCTAAAAGACATCTTTCAAAATGAACGAGTGCTGTGTGGCATGGGTGGTTTGAAAAACCCAAATGAGCATTTAATTTGATTTATAAGTATATTTATGTAAGATACGTAGTAGCAAACTGCATTGCCTTTCACCAGCTGTAGTTTATAGCAAAATATCAGCAATGAGAGATACAGAAAATGGTGGGGGGGAATGGGATGTTAAGTCACCTTTCCAAAATGGAGAAATAGAAGAAGTGCTTTGAGAGAAATTTTAGCATTTACGTGTTCAAAATGAAGAATGAGGAGAGAAAATGCAATGTTTATTTGTTAACCTTTATACCACTCTTATGCCTAAAATTTTTAAATACAAGACCCATAAAATGGTGGTGGTAACAGGGAGGATGATGGAGTGAAAACAGTAAAGGAAACAGGTGTTAACTCGATTTTTGGATAGACTTTTGTTGGCATTGCTGTGTAGGAATTTGGTATATAACACAGATATTTATTTTATCAAAATGAATGTTATGCAGCACCTGTCTGATCAGAATGGTTTTCAGCAGAACAGTCTCATAGTTGAACTAATGGTAGTTCTAGATGAAGAGGTCCTTTACAGGATCGTAACACACAATTAGAAAGAGATGTATTTGTCTGAGATGCATATGAATGTCATTCATTAAAAACATTTTTTAACATCATGATGTGTTATCATGCAATAAATAAAATGTGATTGTTGTATATGCACACAGATTTCTTTTGAGGATTTAAATATGTGGTACTGTTCACCTGGAGATTGATTTGACATATCAGCTGCATGGTCAGTTATAAATGAAAACATCTTTATATTTTATAGGAGGTTTTGTTTTTTTCTAAATAACCACATTCTTTTCACCTATCTAAAAATAGACTGAATTTTTTTGCAAGCTGTTATGAAACAGTGCTGTCTATCCTATTAGCTGCCAGTTCCTTTCAAGGCTCTTTGAAAATTAATATATAAGACTTTTTAAAATAAATAATTTATAATATTGAGTGTCTGAACTGTTAAACTGGCCTAATCTGCTCTGTAGAAAATTGCAATGTGTGTTTATGCCATACAGACATAAGAATATGCATGGTCTTGAAAAACACAGAAAGGGAATTAATTCTTGCGTATTTATTTATTGCTGGTTTTTATCCTTGCTCTTGGTGCTTGGACTTTTTGAGAAGCTTGAGTTCTCCGTGTGGGAATGCAGTGTGAAAGATCTGAAAGAGTCCATGGCTTGTTTCTTGTTTTCCACGCTAGCAAAGGCTGCTAGACAGAGCTTGCATAGCCAGAGGGGAGGGGAGAGGAGGTGCTCTGTGCATTTACGGAGACTGATGAAATGGGCATAGAGAAGGAATGAGAGAGAAGCCCATTACTTGCCTCCTTCTTTGGTTGGTCTTTGTTTTTACAAGACAGTTTAGTGTTTGTAGGTTTTCCTGCTCATTTGGCAAGTTCAACATGCTGTCACATCTTACTGATGAGAAGAAAGCTGGGATATAATGGATGCTTTGGCTGTCAGGGAGGCTCAGCATTTTAGAAATCCTGCAGCGTTCTCTTAGGATAGTTTGTTATGATTTTAAGAACCTTTTAGGAGACATTAGGAAGAAAGATAAACCTTTTTGTTGAGGAACCTCTGAGATGTTTAAAGACACTGGCAGCCTTGAAAAGTAAATTAATACAATCCTGAGATGTTTGTCGTAGATTCATCCTCCCTTTACCTTCTCCCTAGAAAGACTGAAGTTGCAGAAGCGAGGTGATGAGATTAAGATACCTGTGTTTTGGCGTGCTATGGGATATTTCATTAGCAGACACGATCAGACAGCATCTCTATGTCCTGAATTTCCGAGTAGTTAATGCTGCCCTGGGCCAAAGTCCTGGTTCCTTGTTGATAAGGTAACCCCGGTAACTGCGGATGCGTGTGTGCACGTGGACTGGGCGGTGGATCAGGTAACCCGCTGCAGCTGGTGTTGCTGAATTGATTTGTTTGGATGTCTGAGCCTTAAGGAGACCATGGATGTGTTTTCCTGCAGTGTGCTTATGATGTGGCACTCACCTGGTTTCCTTATCTAATAAGTAGTAATTAAACCATCATGTACCCCGGTATTCTTTGTGTTTCCCTGGAGGCTGCATGAAGTTACTGGTCCAAGTCTTGCAAATGTCATGAGGAAGCAAGTGGCAGCACCCGTATGGAGGAGGGATGGCCTTTCACGAGCCCTCCAGGAAAGCCAAAATGCTTTCCTTTCTGTTGTATGAGTTATGCATGCTTCTCATCTGCAGTATAGTGAACCCTTTGACCTGCACAGGTTTTGTTGTGTGGGTGTTTGTGGTTCCCCCCCCCCCCCCC
>VYZQ01016356.1:12468-24902 GCA_013400655.1 Mystacornis crossleyi | reverse complement strand
GAGGTTTCCTATGAGGATGTTACGGGATTCAGTGTCAAAAGCCTTGTGGAAGTCAGTGTAGACAGCACGCACTGCTCTGTCCTCATCAAGCCAGGCATGCCATCGTAGGAGGGTATCAGATTGGTCACACGTGATTTTCTCTTGGTGAATCCATGTTGTTTCCTCCTGATAACCTTCTTTTCCTTTCCATGCCTAGAGATGCTTTAGATACTGGTGCACAAGGATTTACTTGTAAAATACATAGCACTGCATTATTGTTAGGATAGCACATTACAATAATTAGTGGGCTACAACTGTTTTTTTTGAAATGTAAACCTCAGTGATTTATACTGAGCATACTGCCATATGTAAATGAATTCCTGTGAGTAGTTCAATTGATTGGAGGAGGAATGTATTATCTTAGAATCTTAGAAAATGCTGAGTTGGAAGGGACGCATCAGGATCATCGAGTCCAACTCCTGGACCTGCATAGGACACCCCTAGAGTCCCACCATGTGCCTGAGAGTATTGGTCCAAGACTTCTTGAACTCTGTCAGGCTTGGTGTTGTAACCACTTCCCTGGGGAGCCTGTTTCAGTGCCTGACCACCCTCTGGAAGAAGAACCTTTTCCTGATAGCCGACCTAAACCTCCCCCGACACAACTTCAGGCCGTTTTTTCTAGTCCTGTCACTGGTGACAAGAGGAAGAGATGGGTACCCGCCCCTCTGTTTCCCCTCATGAGGATGTTGAAGACTGCAGTGAGTTCTCCCCTCAGTCTCCTCCAAGCTGAACAAACTCAGCCTCTCCTCATGTGGCTTTCCCTCCAGACCCTTCAGCATCCTCATGGCCCTTCTTTGGAGGTGTTCAAGGCCAGACTGGACAGGGTGCAGAGCAACCCCATCCAATCAAAGGTGTCCTGCCTGTGGCAGGGGAGTTGGACTGGATGAGCTTTAATGTCCCTTTCAGCCTAAACAATTCTGTGATTCTGTGATTCTGTGAAGTGCAGCAAATATAAGGCATTACAGGCAGCTACTATTTATTTACACAGTATTTTATAGGTGAAGTTGGTTAAGAGCATAGTTAATCTTTTGTCCCAAAGCCATGAGCGTGATACATCTAATTTTATCTTTCATTCCCAAGTAATTTAATTCTTTTTTAATCAAGTCCTCCAGACCTGAAAATCAGAGTTTTGTAATTTAAAACACAAGAGAAGACTGGGAGTTTTCAAGTTTCTTTCTAATTGTATTTTGGCACGTTTGTTGCTGCTGTTAGCGTTCAGTCCCATAGTTCCATAGCAGTGCAGAAGTCTGCCTTTAATTAGAATGTTTTTTCATGGAATGTAGCACAAATTGTTAAAACTTTGGTGAAATACAGACTGGTTTCCTTGTGCCAGATTGGAAGATTTAAATTGCTGTTTTGTAGTGGTGTGGGTGATGTCAGCAAAACATCAGTGAAGGTGATTTGTTGGGAGTGAATCACTAACTGGATAGGAAGATGTAAAGTTGAGAGTTTATAAGTCATCTTATTTTGTATGTTGATTTGACTTCAAAATGCAAATTACTAGGAACCATGAAATGCACTATTTATTTTACAAAGGAAAAAAAATTAAGTGTAAGGGAGAGTAATGTCTCATGGAATCATAAAACGCTTTTGGTTGGGAGAGACCTTCAAGACCATCTAGTTCCAACTCCTCTACCAGGGCAGGGACACTTTCCACTTGAGACCAGGTTGCTCAAAGCTCCATCCAGCCTGGCCTTGAACACTTCCAGGGATGGGGCAGTCACAGCTTCTCTGGGCAACCTGTTCCAGTGCTTCAGCACACTCACAGTAAAGAACTTCTTTGGGATCTAAATCTGCCCTCTTTCAGTTCAAAGCCATTCCCCCTTGTCCTGTTACTACATGTCCTTGTAAAAAGCCCCTCTTCAGCTTTCCTGTAGCTGCCTTTAGGTACTGGAAGGTGCTCTAAAGTGTTGCCAGAGCGTTCTCTTCTCCAGGCTGAACAACAATTCTCTCAGCCTGTCTTCATAGCAGAGGGGCTCTTCCAGCCCTCTGATCATCCTGGTGGCCTACTCTGGACTCCTTCCAGCAGATCCATATTCTTATGTTGGGGGCCCCAGATCTGGACACAGTACTCCAGGTAGGCATAGAGTAGTGGAGCAGAGGGGTAGAATCACCTCGACGTGCTGGCCATGCTGCTTTGGATGCAGCCCAGGACACAATAGGCTTTCTGAGCTGCAGGCACACACTGCTGATTGTGTCAAGCTTCTCATTCACCAGCACCCCCAAATCCTTTTCTTCAGGGCTCTTCTCAGTCCATTCTCCACCCAGCCTATGTTTGTGCTTCACAGGTGCAGCACCTTGCTCTCAGCTGGGTTGAACTTCATGAGGTTCTCACAGACCCACCTCTCAAACCTTAAGGTCCTTCTGGATCCCTCCTCTCCAGTGTGACAGCACCACGCAGCTCGGTGCTGTTGGCAAACGTGCCGAGGGTGCACTCGATCCCTGTCACCGACAAAGGTGTTAAACAGCACCAGTCCCAGACCGACCCCTGAGGAGCCCCAGCCCTCACTGCTCTCCTCTTGGACACTGAGCTGTTGATCATAACTCTGAGTGCATCCAGCCATCCAGTTCCTTATCCACAAGTGATCTATCTGTCAAATTCATGTCCCTCTAGATTAAAGACAAGGATATTGTGTGGGACAGTGTCAAATGCTTTTTATGAGTCATCATACTGTTGCAATATTTATTTCATTTGGCAGTATAGTTTTCTTAGTTTTATGAGCTTTCTGCTAGTTAAATTTGGCAAATATGTCTAGATATTACTAATTACTGCTCCAGTGTTGCTGATATGACTAGTGTAATTTTTCCAAAATCTGTTGAATGTACTGTGTTTTGCATAGGTCATATTGTGCACTGCTTTGGGTTGTTTTTTTTTTTTTTTTTTTTCCTCTTTTAAATTTTAGTCAACTGCAAGTGGTTGTATCTGCATACTTCAGGACAATCCAGGCTCTTGCTGAGGTGGAATACATAAACATAATTAAGATGATGGTGATGCTGTTGTGGTGTAATTAGGTTCATTAACAATATAAACACGAAGGGAGTCTCTTATTCACAGGAGATGCTAGCATGTCTTCAATTATATGACTGTGATTTGTCTATTTAGAACTTTTCTTTCAAGTGGTTTGATTTTTCTTAAAGACTGGGATTCTTGGCATGAAAGATGCATATATGTTTCTTCCAAACAAGTATGGAGAGACAGGGTATGTATATTGTCTGAAGAGAAGGATTTTTTTTCCCCCAGTTTTTATTTTTTTAGAAGGCATGGTATTTCAGTTTTGAGAAATTGTTTGAAACGTAAATATAAAGGCACATGTAAATGGAATATATCTTTAAAACTTTGTGTTTAACTTAGTTTAGTATCTCTTGATTTTTTTAAAACAAAATGTAAGAATTCACTTGATCTTCTCTTGCACTTGTTTTAAGTCAATCCTAACACCCTCAGCATTGTTTTGGTTACTCTTTATCTTGTTCCCACTGTTGTTACACTTGCAGTTTGCAAACATTAAAGCATTAGCTAAAAGAAACAGATACTGACTGCGGGTGGCCGAACTCTGGTTTCAATGAGCAGTGTTAATTTATGCCCACATTGATTGAAAGTACCTATCTCCATCTAATACTCTTGTTTCTAGCTTACTTTTACCAGGCTGATGATTAGAACATCCTTGCCTGAGGAAAGCTTGATCTATCTCCCTCCAGGACTCATCAATGACTGTATTTAGTTGGATAGTCCTTAGGGTTTTACGCAGAGCACCGAAAGTCATTACTGTCCCTCAGGATCTGATTGTGCTGTGGCTGAAATGATGCCAGCCTGTGACAGTCAAAGCAAAAGGCCTGTGTTTGGTTATCAAACACTGTTGTATTTGTACTGCTTTAACTTCTAAGCCATTTTGATCATTCTTGCGACCATTTTTACTGTCATTTTTATTTCTCCATGTGGTGTTACGCAGTTATGGATCAGCGAGGAGCTAAGGCGTGGTTGTGATGATTCTTTACTGGGTTTAGCGTACTTTTGATTTACCTTTTGATGAAGCTTGTGCTTTCTTTGGAATATTTTGGTGTTACAGCAGGAAACAGTTGTTCTGAAGCTTTTGGTAGGTGCTCTGTGTGTGTGCACACCTGACCCGAGCTGACCTTGCGAGTGTGAGGATTGCTTAGTTAATGCTGCTGCCCTCCTTGGATCTGTGTAGGCTTATTAGGGAATCAGTATCTGGTAGTACTGGGATTAATGATTAATGAATTGTGGGTATAGTATTAGTTCCCTCTTCTGTTTGCTTTCCTACAGGAAGGCTGATTTCTGGCACAGAAACAAGTACCTAGAGAGCTGGAGATATCTTACGCTGTCCCAGCTGTCTTTGAGGTGGATAGTTGCTGGATTTCCGGTTGGCAAATCCTGTAACAGGATTTTGGTGCTGGTGACATGACAGGCTTACCCAGATTCCTTATGCTTCCCACTGAACTGCAAGGGATAAATTTTGTGTGTGGGTCTGTGAGAAGGGCTCGCTGCAGCCTAAGTGTTGTACAGCCCAAATGAGTGGTCCCGCTTTCCTCACTAGCACCAGCCTTCCTGAAGTCCCTTTTGCCCTGACAAGTTTTCTACCACAATGAGCCGAGTTAGTTTGCTGGGGCATCAGGTAAATGCCAGAGCCTGAATGCTGGATGGGAGGATAATATTCATGTTTAGGTTTTAAAACTTCACCTAGGATTCTTTTGTTACTGTTTTAAGTCAGCCTTAGCACTTTACTGTTATTTTGTGGATGTTTTTATTGTAGTCCTTGCCATTACAGCTGCAGTTGGCAAACATTAAAGCATCAGCTAAAAGGAAGTGTTGCAATTGAAATTTTAGGATTTAACAGAAATTCTGGCATAAAAGTGTATGATGATCTAGATGAAAGCTCATTTGTATTAAGTGAGAATATGGAACGTCTTTCAGCATATTGAATAATCAATTGCCTAATAAAGTTCATGCATAGTTCCACATAACTGAGTTATTTAGTAATCCTTCAATGTCTACCTGGTACGTAGGCAGACATTTCTTTCATCTTAATGATTAGATAGTGCGATCTTCACCTTAGCATACTGCGTGGGTATTTTGGGTTTAAGGTGCATTAAAATGAAACAGCAGGAAGAAAGGCTATGAAATATTCTTGGGTCTATGGTTCCCTGTCAGGAACTGCAAAGTCAGCCACTACTTGAAGGCTGATGTGGAAGAAGAGCTCACCTACAAAACACAGGCTCATTTGGTTTTGTAGAGCCTTATCACCCAATTCCTTGCAGTTTGGGGGGATGAAAGTTGAGACTTTCATGGGTTTTTTCCTTCTGGATCCTGATTGTCTGATAGGAACATCATAAGCGTGACATTTTATCTCTTCTCTCCAGAAGTGTCTAGGATAGCTGGCTATCCTTGCGTTTTGATGGTTTCCGTTTTTACCATTTCTTTTCAGCATTAATTAATCCAGCATCTTCTAATTCACAGATCAACAGCGACAATTAATCAGTGTGGTATAAGGCATTTAATTTCTTATCTCTTGCTGTTCTTACTGGCAGCAGTGGAAGCATTGGACTTTTAAGGCCTTCTGTTTCTGTTTGATGAAGTTTTGACATTGATATTTAAAAAGGAAATGTGTAACATTTTGACCTACAAAGATTACATGTCCAGCATGTGCGATGCATCGTCTCTGTATTTCTAAAAAGGACAATATTGCTAAAGCAAGGCATTGGCAGTCCTGTTAGAATTCCTATGAAGTAATGATGTGTTCACAGCGTAACATCCTCCTGAATCTACCACGCATAGCAACAAATAGTTATTTGTGGAATGAGAAAAGGTTCTCATCTGTAATCAATGTTACGGCTTTTTTAGACCAGTCTTGGAAGGAAAAAATTTTCTAAATTTTAACCCTAGTTCAACAGTAACACTTTTAAGAAAAGTTTTCTGAATTGTAGGAGAAAACCCCACCAAAATACCCTAGAGAGTTATCTTACATGTTTTTGCCCATTTCAGTGATCTGGGTACGTCAGCCAGAAGTTGGAGATCTAAAAGCTGTCAAAGACTTACTTGAAACATGAAAGTAGCTGTTATAGGCCATAATAATGGTTTCAAGTTCACTGTGTCTGAAATGTTATGTTTTTGTTGCAGGAAAGGTGTTAAAGCTTTAAAGTTAGAACAGTACATAGCTAGGTCATGCTAGTATGAAAGGACATTTGATCTAAGGTTTAGTAACCCCAGGAGACAGGGCTGCCTTGTTGATAGCTCTTTATGGAGGCAGAAGAAGAATATTTGCAAGTCACTGAGCTTTTGACAAGGTGACTTAGGGTGATGGCATTTGCTCTCTCTGAAGCAGTTTAGAAGGAGGGATCTTCAAATACCAGTGACTAAAAATATTGCACGATTCGGTTTCATTCTGAGAAGAAAGGCAACACCTGGTGAAGGAACCGTTAATATTGTAAAATGTAAGAGCTTTCTACCTCTAGTAAATGCTGGCATACATATAATGTCTATCATTATGAAATATTCACTCACATATATACTCTCAGCATTGTTCAAATCATTGTTCATCTGTTCAAAAATGCTGTTTCTTTGTCATAATTTACACTACAGAATGTTGAATTAATCAGGTCAGTAAGACTTAGTTAAGATGATGCTGAAGTCTACATAGAATGCTAATGATTTTCCATACGAGGTTATACTGCACAGATCAAGAGTATGAGAAGATTTGTGTGTGTGTGTATTTATTTCTGTATCATTGGCAGGAGAAATGTTGGGGTGAATCACCCAGCTCACCTGAGTTTTGGTCTTGAGTCTGTAATGAACTGTGTGTATTTACCCCTTAAGCCATTTGTACTGTACGTGTTACTACATAGTTCTTAAGGTTCTGTGTAAAATTTCACGGAGAAGATTTTTCATATTGAAAAAATACAACAAAGCTGCAGTTTCACAGTTGGCTTAAGCCTACATTGAAAGTCTTGCCTTAGCCCCAGCACTTGCTGCTTCTGTTTATCTTTAGTGCTGGCACCAGTGCTTTTGATGTAATCAGTTGGATGAAGGTTTGTTGACCCTGAAAATCGCCACAGAGGATGGGAGCAGGTTTTTGTCTGTTTTAGGGAGCTGTGTGGCATAGTGGTGTAAACACAAGCACAGGCAGAGGAAGTGCCTGAAATTAAGCTGAAGTCCTTTTCACTGAAAGAATCGAGTTGGATGCAAGTGAATTGTGGAGATTGTAAAGTGATAATTCTAATAAATATCACTCAGAAGATACACTGAATAACTGCAAGTCCAAGACCTCATTACCACTGAATAACTTGCCCATCCTCTGTGCAGTGTTGTTCCCATCAGGTTATCCCTGTGTTTGCACTTATTTTGCAACTTGCCCATTATGTTTCAGCTTGTTAGAACAACTTCCAAAAGACATGAATAAAGGAGTGTTAGAGCTGGTGCAGAAGGCAGAGCTGTATGCCTGTGGCCGTGAGAGAGAGGAGCAAACTGCCTCTTTCACAGCAACACTGAGATCAGGTTGACCTCATATGTGTGACTGAGCCACAGATCCACTCTCAGCCCCACGAAAGGAAGAGGGGAGATTAGCTCCTGCCATCCAAAATGGGAAGGAAGAGAAGGTGTTGATTCCTTCTTCTGGTGGTGTTTATTCTGTGCTCTGTCTTGCTTCAGCTGTGTCACTTGTGGCTCTTCTGTTCACTGCATTTAACCTGTTAGACAGAAAAGTTAGCCAGTTGGTTTTGTTTTGGAGACTTTTTGGTGGATTTAGCAGGAGAGGAGGCGGGTGAAAAAATTAAAGTAGGGAGTTTGACTTCGTGCACTTGTAGTGTTAGTACTAGTTATGCTGATATGGTCTGGATAGTAAAACTGAGGAATTGCTGAAAAATTTCAGAAAAAAAAATGCTACAAGAGAGTAATAATGTGCATAAGTGTGAGAAATGTGAATGAAGCTCGGGGGGGGAAACCTTCTACATCTACGGATAGGATCTAGTGCAATTATTATCAGTGTTCAAGGAATGCTGGATCCACAGAAGTCACAGCTCAGTGCTGTAAAAGGACTGTAAGGAGGATGTTAGAGACTATCAGGAAAGGAAATAGTTAATAAGCACTGTCTTGTGCCTTAAATATGATTTTCATCTCAGAAGGCATAAAATGATCGAGAGAAATTACATGGAAAACATAAAATGGTGAGTGCAATGAAAAAAGTAAGTAAAAAATATTTATCCTGTGTTTCTTCCCCCAGAGGGAGCTTGCATACAGTTTCTGAACAAACAAAAAGGAAATTATTCTTCAGATATGGGCAGTTAAGTATGCAGTTTTTGCCACAGGATGTTAATGTTAAACTTCTATCAGTTCAAGGAGCCACTGAATAAGTTTGTAGAAAAATACTTCACTGAAGACTGATAAATACGGAGATTTTATCTGTGCCCCCTATAGCAAATTGTTTCAGGCTGGGCTGGTGTTAGGCTGTTGTTTGATCATTCCTGTATTCTTCCCAAGATGTCCACTTCCAGCCACTGCCAGGAATGGAATAATGGACAAAGTAGATGCAACTTTGATGTGACTCAGTGTAACTGTTCTTCTGCTAGCAGAACTCAAAGTAGCTACATGGATTGTCAAGATTAGTTTTGTTTTGGAGAAGATTTGTTCTAATGTGTAAATGGTTCAAGTAAATCGAGACTTTTTTCTTACTGAGCATTAATGGACCACACTTGACACTGATAATTTTTGTACTCTTCAGGTAAGAAAAAAATGTTTTTGAAGGTAAAAATATGCAACTGTTGATTATTATACCTCTTCAGGTAGAATAATATTAGTTGTGCTTTTTCATATTAAAATTGTAGTAGGTAAGTTAGATCGCATATGCAAAGTGATTGATATACTGAATACACAAAGTATTGAGTGTTGCAAATTCATGCTGCGTTTTTAAAGACCTTGGTCAGTGTAGATCCCTGAATAAAGTCTCATCTCTGTAGATAATAAAAAGTCAATATGGGTGGGCTTGGAAGATCAGTAGTATATAGTAAAAATCACAACCTTCCTGGTTTTTTTCTAGAAAATATTTCTGTATTAGTCCTTTGTGGTGAAGACTGTTTTGAAATGGTGAACAGCAAGTTGTTGAAGACATTTCAGGTGCTATGTTAAAGGCAATAACCATTCTCTCCCCAATTATTATTCACTTGGACATGCCATGTACAGAATAAAGAGGAAATAAACTTGTACCTTATTTTTGAAATGTATACAGAAGTTATGAAGGTGTTCTGAAATGTTCCCCTCCTACTCTCAGAAATGTTTTTGATACTCATCCAGCTCTTTACATTTTTTAAATAAAGTTTCTAGTCTGGTGTATTCTCTGTTTTGCATGAGTCAGATGTGCATTAGTAGTTCCCACTGTTTTAATTAAAGTGGTGGAGCTGTTGAATCCTTATCAAGGCAGACTGAGGTAGAGAGGACAAAACAGAATAAAACCTCACATCTCATCGTGATTCTTAGGTTAATCATCTCTAAAGTCATAATCACATAATTCTTTTAACCACCTACAGAAGCTTCTAACATAGATGGTAGTTTTATGTTGAAAGTAAGAACAAGCAAGAAAAATACTTAAATTCCAAAAGGAAAATGTACAGGTTTTCAAGCTTCATTTGCAAAAGGAGAGTATGTAATCCTACATCCTTCTGTATTTTGAGTTGTTCTTTTTCAGAGGGCATGTGTGTATTTTTTAAGTAGAAAACCATTAAGTGGGTGCAACATAATTTTTGACAATAGCAATGTACCTACAGTATGTGTCAGGTAGATGCAGGGTCATGGGGTTCACACAAAACTGGACAAATCCTTTCAGTACTTACCTGGTTTTGAGGTTGCTTTATGTATGCAATTATGTATTTTATATATATTTTATAGAAATAGAAGGGCTGGGAGTACATACAGAATTAATGAAGTCATGACAGTGTTTTGGAGTTCTCTTTTAAGAGAACCAAAGCCAGAATTTTTGTGTTACGAGAAGAGTATAAATTCTTGGAAAATTTCTGTTCTGTTGTCTTTCTATTTGTATCATTTACTGAATTAACTTGGGGCTTAATGGCTTTAGGTTGCAATCCTGATTTTAAGTTGGCTTAAAAATTTATATAAACTTTAAAAATTCAGAAGTTCTCTTCTAGTTTTAATTCAAGCTTTTGCTTCTCTTACAGTTGAGAAATTCCAAGCTACCCTGTAGCCTGTTCCTACACATGAATGGGGTCCATTTTAAATCTAAGTAGATTCAACTATTGCTTTCCTGTTTTCATAACTGGTGTCCAAATTCCATTCTCTGATTCTTGCATATGGTAGCTGATATGATCTTGTCACTTACGTGTGTTTCAGATCTCTGTTTGGATTTCCCAGCTTAGTTTCAGTCTCTCTCACAGAAATGTGACTACAGTCTTGCATGTAACTTCAATCTCTGTTTGCCATAGTATTGCTATACAGTTTTCGGTTGCATCCACACACTAATTTATTTACTGAAAGCTACAAGCCATTTGCAGTGATGCAGTGTTTGTCCAGAGCTTTTGCAATGCTTTAAAATGCTGAAAATCACCTTTGTATAAAAATGCATTACACCACTGCTTTTTTTGTAGCAATAGGAAAAGGCATTTTTGTAAGCTTAGTTGTGAAGTTTTTTATAGATGTCAATAGTGCCTTATCGACTGCTGAGTTCCTTTCACCACTGTGTACGTGTAGCACATGCTGCCTGAATATTACACCCACTTGTCTATATTTTTTAATTTTTTTTTTAATCTGAATGACAGTTCCTGGGCAGTGCTGGAGAATAAGACTGTACTCAGCCAGACCCATTTGCAGTTTTGAAGGCAAGTGGTGTACTCTGGATTTAGGGTACTGTGTAAGTTGTTTGACTCTGGACTGCAGTTTCTTCTTTCTGCAAGAAGGAAGAAAAAAAAAATCCTCATAGAAACACAGTTAATTGATTCTGTTTTGCTAGACTCTTTCTCACAAAATTCAAGGTTTCTTTAGCCTGTTTTTTTACAGAGACTGTTCTACAGTGTTACAAAGAACCTCTTTTCTTAATCAACCTATTGACTGTCAGGCCCTGCCAGTGGTGCTCCGTTTTATTTAAAAAGAACTCCTTTGACTTGGAGAGAGTGTAATATTTTGGCAAGTGACTTAAACTCCAGGCTTTGTTTCGATACAAGTGTACATTCAGTAATGGTACCCATGTCCAGGAAATGCAATGATCCTGTTTCTTATGAGAACATTTTTTAAATCTTAAGTATAAAACGAGAGACTGAATTGGATTCCTTCACGTAATTCTCTACAACAGCAGTTTCTCTCCCCTCATACTGTAATTTAAGAGGGCAAAGAATCCATAATAAGAGCAGTAGGTCCTTCAGAAGCACTCAGCTTTTCATATTCAAAGGTGGCATCTCCACTTTTCTGCTCAAGCTCCCTGGTTGTGCTGATAAGGCTGCTATGATCTGTAGTTGTCTAACCTTACTGTGTGGATGGAGGTGTAATGACAAGACTTCATGGGGACTCCAGAGAGCCGTGAGCCGAGCATCCTGTACTGTGCCTTCAGTGCCCTCGGAGTGCTCCCCAGGCAGGCTGTGCCTGGAGCTGGCTGTGCTCTTCAGTGTGTACCTGCTCAGGCACTTCCTGCATTTACTGGGCTCTGCCCAAACTCCTGGGACGCAGGGCCGGAGAGGAGCGTGGAGGTCTCACCCTGCGAGAGCCAGTGGCTGTGCTGGGCGGCAGGACGTGGAGCTGAGCCCGAGGGCCTGGCAGCCAGCCTGCTGGAGAGGTCTTCCTGTAGTGAACACGGAGGTGTGGTTCTGGAGCAGCTGACACTGAGGAAGTGCTGAAAGGTACCTCCTGAAGAAATGAAGTCAAATCTGTGAGCCTTTATCTGAAGATTTCTGCGTTGTCTGTGTGCGGAAGAATCATTGTTACAACTACACATAATTGCTTTGTCCATCATCTGAATGCATACAGGCAAGAGTGTTTTTCAGAAATGACTTTGCAATGCAAACTGTTAAAATTACAGAATACTTTATGCTTTTATTAGATCAAATTACTTAGAAAAAGTGAACATATCTTTGGGCTTAGAGCTTTTTCCTCAGCTCTTAACAAGAACCAACTTACTACCAGTCTGGTTGAACAACTCTGAGCCTGAATACTAGCCTGCTTATCATTCCCAGTATCAAGAACTACTTATTAAAAGATTTTTGCTGTTCTTATCTTTAGGCCTTTACAGTGTTAACACCACCATGATGCACTTGCAGGTGAAGGCTGAGTCCTGTTAAAAATGCTGAGTGACTTTATTTTCCATTTTGATGTTTGACTGTTCTTTTAAAGTTTTCATAAAATATTTCTTTATCCTACTGATGCCTTATCCTGGGCTTAGAATTAAAAGCCA
>VYZQ01016355.1:2611-28157 GCA_013400655.1 Mystacornis crossleyi | reverse complement strand
TCATCTTCACAGACTGGAAGTGGAGGTACTGAGTCAGCTGTTGGCTGGGAGTGCTGTTGTTGACCAGAAAGAGCCAGACAGGATTCCTCCCTTTAGTGCCAAATCCAAAGCATTTGGATGCAGCCTGAGCAACACCCCACAGACAATGGAGCAGCTTCAGTGACACACTGACATTTCGAGCAGTGCACAAAAAAGAGAGTTGACCCTGAAAATGATCAGAGGAAGAACAATAGATACGGGAGTGCAAGGAAATGGAAGGAAGTGGATGTTATTGCCCGTGCTCAAAGTGTTGTAGAGGAGTCACAACTCATATGGAGGAGTAAGCCTGAGCAGCAAGGGTGGCATCCTGTGCAGTGATGATACATTTGTGGTTTGTGTATAAATAAGACAGTACCCATATGTCCCAGAACCTTGCTTTGGATCCTGATCCCTCTTGTGAGCTGTGCAAGGCATGTCTTTGCCACTCATGACAAAGGAGAGACAAGAAACTGTACCAGTGCATGGAAAACACTGAGACATGTTTGGTCCCTGAGAGGCTTTTAAACACTATCAGAGAGGAATACTCACATTCACACGTAGCTTACTGACTTTATAGGGCACAGCTGATTTCTTCTGGCTGCATTCCATAATCTTTGAACTTACTCTGTCTCCTGTCATCCGTCTTCACCAGAAGGCATTTCTTGCCATGTTCAATGTCAAGTGCTGAGCCAGTAACCAGTGCCTTCCAGCCCATCAGTGAAGCTCCTAGTAGGTGTTACAATAGAAACTAACACATCAAATGTGTTACTAGCTTCCCATCACATAACATTTCCCTACTATAAAAAATCAATATGAAATGGTTTAATCGAGAAAGTTGAAACTTTATGTTGTTACGTAATGTTTCATTAATAATTTCCAACTAAAAATTTGGATTTCATGCTTGTGTTTGCAACTTCAGCCAGAAGCAGGCTAATTTCTTTCAGTGAAGGAAAGGAAGACTTGGAGTATTATCAAAGCAAAAAAGTTTCATTCAACTAGTCTGCTTTTATTTTCAAGGGCATTAACAACCCTTCTTCTATCTCTTACAGTACCAGTGTTCCTGGAAACATTGATGAATCAGCATTTGGGTGGCACATTCAATAGCTGTTGACAGGTGGTGGGACATACAACAAACCATAATTCAAAAGGTACAGAAAAGTTATAAGACTGAAAGATGGGAAAATAATCAGATTCTCAGTATTACTTCTGTATCTTGAATGTCCTAATTTTTCTTTTCCGTTAGCAATAATCTTTATACACAGAATGGGACACCAGAAAGTGATTTTCTGATTTATATACACTTCTCCTTTACACAATTTTATGATATCAGGGGCTTCTCGGAAATTAATCTTTTGATCAATGGACCAACTCAGCTTCTCTCTTCTTTCTTGTCTTAGTCTGTGGAACAGAAACACATCCAATACCAAAACCATGTATGGAAAAATTTATATATCCCCTATAGATTTTCCCAGTTACTCCTAAACTAGTAATAAAAATACCACAAAAATGTACAGAATATATTCACAAAAATTATTGCTCGTATTAATTATACACAGTTTCTGATGTTATGGGGCTGGAACCTCTGCTTTCAAAATTTGGTGAATGATTATGTCATTCATGTGGAGACCACACTTTTTGGAGATATGTCAGATAAAGCACAGTTGAAGAATATATGAAGAAAAGGTAAGAAAAAGAAAATTGGAAAAAAATAGGTGTCTTTCAGCTTCTCAAAAGAAGTGGAAAGCCTGTGTGACTGCACAATCAGAAAATGTGTCCATTACCTTTAAATTTGTTTTGTCAAGAAAAAAAAATTCACCTTTTATTCACAAGAATTGTATATTTTATATGTGGAATTCTTAGAACCAATACACCAAAAGGCTCTATTCACAAGTCATAAGTATTTATTCCAGGCAAAATCCAAAACAAAAAACAGTATCAGGCAAGAACAAACAATTTTCTTTAGAGACACTGACCCTGAGTTACCTGAACATTTTTGCATTTCTTTCCTGGAAATCAGACAGGTGAATGACCCAACAAGTTAGAACATAGACATGGCTATGTACCAAGGTCTAGAACAGCCTTGAGAGAAAACAGCATTTTCTACAGTAACAAGATAATAGAAAAACTATGTTCCATTAAATGTTGATGGTAATATGCTCCTGGACATCACTCGGATGCTTTGAAAATTGTGTCTTAAGATCCTGAGTCAGTCATGGTGACCCGGTCAGCGGTTTAGAAGAAATTAAAAGGTTCCCTGCACTAAGAACAGGCCATTTTTCAAAATAAAGTTTCTTTGTAGTTTGCTTATGGCTGATTCCCAGAGCTGAGCAGAGAAGAGAGAGATGCAGCAGGCAGGAGATATGCAGCAGGATTGATTTATTTATTTATTTTGGATTTTGCCTNTTATTTTACAGCTCTTTTATAGGATAATTTTCTCATAGTTTAATTGGTCAATTTCCTAACCACCCCTCTGGGGTGATTGGTTGAAACTCTATGCAAAATATTTCCTTTACTTGTACTCAAAATAATATGCAGGTGTCCATAGTTTACAACTCTGCTGATATCTCTACTGTAGAGAGGTACAGTTTACAACTCTACAGTTCTCTACTGATATCTTCGTGAGAGACTTTTCTCTCTCACCAGACGAAAGAGAAGCAAGAAAACTTTGCTTTGCAGACTTTTTCGTATCCACATTTCTTCGTGCTCATTCTTCAGGCTTAAACTGACTTTTAGCAGCATGTTGATATTTTCCTTGGTGCCCTTGGGTTATACTCTTGGTGACTCTTATCAATGCATTGAAGCATTCCCATATTTGGTTTTTCTATCCATAAAATGAGAGAAATAATTATTTTTCTATGTAATCATTTTATCTCTAGTGTGGTGGATCAAGTAATAGCTATTTAACAGTAGCTGATTCCTGTTTGTTTAAATTAATGAAACCACAAGGTGCCCAGATACCTGAAACAGAAGCAGATTTTTTCTTAAACATTAATTTTGCGTACAAATTTTTGTAGCAGCTCAAGCAGCACGCAGCCATTTCTCAGGCTCAAGGCTGTCTCCCAGGATTTCCTAATCCTCATTACTAGTATAGAACTCCTGTTCAAATTGGAAAAGAAATAAATCAGATCAAGGTTTCTCCCATTTTTTCTGTGCTATTTATCCCGAGTTCTCCCCAGTATCATATCTTGCAAAAAAGCCAGCAGAAACTTTCTTTCACTAGAAACGGGATGCCAAAATATAATGCAAATGTGGCAAGAACAGGTCTTTGTTGGATGAATTTACCCTTCCAAAACATTAAGCCTTATGTACTGTTTTGCCAGTCCCCAGTTCTGGAGTGTTTACTGACAACTTGCCCAGTTCCTGTAGCAATAGGGGTTTTATTTCAAACTTGTGACTGTGATTTCCAATGTGCATAATAATCATGGCTCATCTCTTTTCCTCACCTCCTTGCAAATTTTTTGCAGTGGGAGTGCCCTAATTGGCTTCTGCTGATTTATTGCTACTTTGTTCTTTATCTGCCTTTATCTGCTTGCACCTCACCAGTAGAATAACATCTTGCTATCATTTCTAGAGTTCACCGGACCCTGTCAGCACTTAGCAGTCAAAGGTCAACCAACTTCACAACACATGGTTAAATAGCTTGAAATATCTCTCTGAGTATTAACCCCCAGTACCTCAAATGAAGAAAAATGCTGCTGGCATCACCAGAAAAGCAGCATTACCAAACAGCAGGGTATTTCTATGCACTGCAACACTGTTGTTGAGACATGTCCGTCCTTGAGAATCCCAGTTCTAGGGGCAGGCAGTGAAACCTATGTTCCTGATTGTCACTGATTTATGTTTTTCTTTGTTCTTTATCTGTTTGGAAGTATCCAGGAGAGCCATACACATGTTGCTATCTTTCTTTCATCTTCTGAGCTGTCTGTGACCTGTTCATCTTTCCCTGACACTCTCTCTCTGCCCTGGAAGCCGTTCAGTGTGTGTTTCCTACGCTCATTTGCAAGTTTGCAGAACCCTGGCAATACTTAGCACCTAAACAGCAACAAACTTGCCTGAAAAAGTGGGGGGAATTAAAAAAAAAAGGGGGGGAAATAATCCACCTGATTCCACATAGTGAATACTCTTATTTTTATGTAACAGACCTACATGGAGATGGCAAATGCTTGGCTGCATTGAAGACAATAACTTCATCAGTGATGTAATTTTCAAGTATTTTTGCCATTTATTTTCCAAACTTTCATGGCTTCTCCAAACTTTCATGGCTTCTCCAAACAGATGAAAAAAATTATTTCAAATATAAAATAATTTATGTGGAAATGTAGATGCTATGTTATACAAAGCCTCTTTTCCTTTCATTCAGATCACTGAAAGAATTTTGAAGTTTTTAATATAAGAACAACATATCCTTAAATTTTCAGTTTTTACTCTTGCCTTTCTTATTATGTGTCTTTTAATCTGGAAAAATTTGGAAAGGGTGGGACAAAGGGAAAAAGTGGGAAACAGTGAAAAAAATTACATGTTCATCTACATGATGAAGTGTTATTAGAAAATAGATCACAGAAAAAAAAGTCAGCCATTTTCAATGAAAGGTGCATTTTGACAGAAATATTTAAAACAGTCCAGATCAAAATACCTAGACTTCATTCAGCTCTCCTGAAAAAGCTTTAATAACTACTACTGATCAAGGGTCTTTCTCCCATGTGCAGGCATTTTTAACCAGAAGCCTAAAGAACTGCTCTGAGGGAGGGAAAGGCTAAGTGGGCTGAACAGAGGCAAACCTGGTGATAGCTGTGAACTGTTCCCTGAAATCAATAATCTTCAATAATTGTCAGCCCGTGAACTCGGTGTTAGCTCTGTGTGGCTGCAGTGCTGTTGGAGCTGAAGGCTGTCCATACAGAAATCCTGTGATGATATTCCAGAGAACAAGTTACTAAGCCAGGATAATCCACCCTGAACAGGGAATAGTATTTTTCATAAAGGAAAGAGAAATATTTGAAGAACTTTCCAAATCTAAAATTACTTGACAGTTCAAGATTAAATGTGGCAAAGGAAGCAGCTTTAGCCGCTCTTTCTGACACTGCTTTAAAATTACAGAATGAAAATCTCACTCAAGTAACTCACAATTATAAAATCATACTTTATCCTTTAAAACGTCTTAATTTCCAGAATGAGACACTTTGTTCTGAATGACTTATTTGTTCTGTGTTGCCTCATAACACCCTTGACTACAATGACCTGTCTTATAATTTCTGTTTTGATTGTGCTCCCAGTCCTTCCCCACATTCTCCCATTTCTATGCTCACCAACCTGTGAGCAACACTTGAATCCTAAGGCTTTGGAATATTAAGGATATGCAAAAATGTAGTGAATCTGTCTCTTCAGATTTGCATGCATGGGTTGAGTAGGCCAATAAGCCAATAAGTCATTCTTTAAAACTCCCACAGTGTGGGAAATTCATTGGTGACAAACGTCAGCATGATATTTGAGACACATTCAGACTCTGTTATGAAACTCCCATTCCTCTAAGGACTCTTTGAGGCTTCTTAGCATTGCTAATGCTCTGTAGCCTTCACTATCTGCCCAGTCATTCTCCCTGTGAATATCTGTTGCTGCTGTCTTTTTTACATAAAATTAAATACAGTCACTACAAAATAAAAGCATTTCCAGTCAGCCTGGCACAGCACAGTTTATCTGTAAGTCACAGCAGCAGGTATTATAATAATTTAGTCTGTGATGCCCTTCACCTTTCATTTGTACACTCTTACTTGCATGACATTTTCCATGAACCAACTGGGTTATTTTACCAGTGGGACTAGGGAATAGCTATGTACATAGAAGGAATTCTGGGCACCTACTTCAGCTACTTCAGATGGAGTAAATCCTTTGGTTTGTCACTGCTATAAATGGTCTTGATTTTAGCTGGAAATGCTAAGCAGCTCCTCAAGCAGTGTCGTAAGTATTTTATATGGACATAGACAATACTTGAATTGTGTTCGCTCCTCCTTCCCACCTGAATGAGCAATCTAGGCTTAAATTTTGACACTCATTAGCTAGAGTATAAATCTTGTCCTTATTGAAACTTATGCTTATATTTCCTTTGTCCAACAGGTCAAGATTTCAGCCAGGGAATTTTGCTTATCTCACTGTGAATCTTGTCATGATTTGTTGCAGTCAATTACCATATACAATGATGAGACTCAAATCATGAGAGTACCGAAAGCTGGCATGAAGTATATTACATTCAAAATTCTGAGAACAGATAAAATCTCTTCAGTGGGGCAGGTTAATACTACACTGATGGTAAATATATGGAATCCTCATTAAATAAAAATAAAACATCATTAGTATCCCATAGAACTTCAATTACATTTAAATTACAATCTTAAAGCAGGAAATCTATGTTTAGTATTAACATTGTTCATTAATATTAATGAATATTTGGAGCTTGTTGCAGTGATTTGTTTATATATAAAACTTTGTCAGTGAAATCATATAAAGTCACTTGATATTCTAGTAAAACCACTTTCTACAGCCTAAATCTAACAACCAAGGATCAAAGATGTGCCATATTCTTTATACAGCCAGCCATGTAGGATAAAGATTCAGTACTTACACTGCTATCTTGCAAACAATGTGTATAGCAGATTTGTTTGCATAACAGAATCGTTAAAAAATTCTCAACTTTGAGTGAATTTACATGAATCAATCTGTTCATAAACAAGATCATAGCCTTTAGATAATTTTTTTGTTCTCTGACTGACCTCCTCCCTCTGCACTGTTTATGCAGCTATGCCATTATACAACTATGTCATTAATTGGTGGCCAAGCACACATATGGTGTGCTTGGTTACTCACTTCATTCTTTGAAAAACTGAGGTAATTTTTGCTTAAACACTGTCAAAAGTAATAATTAAAAACTAATATGAGAATTTTCCAAAAGGTGGGAGGCAGAATCATTAAACCCAACACTGTGTATCTAGACAGGACAGCAATGCTCAGTACAAAAGCCCCTCAGTTGCCTGTTGAACTGCAATCCTTAACCCCTTAGAGGCTCTGAATTGGAGAATGACCCAAGATATGAAATCGTAAGTGATGCAATGCAGCTTAGAGGACAGATAAATGTTTATGTTTGCCACATGTACTTTCTGTTCTCTATTTCTACCAAGGGAGAAGCAGCAAATGACTATTTTAAAAGGCACTAAAAATAAATTACATTAATAAATAAAAAGCAGACTATCATTTCTGAAACAAGTCTGTCCATTTCTGGATGTTACATCTGTATTCTTGCCACAAAATCATAAAGCAGCTCCTACTTACAGCCAATAGTTATAGAGAAATATCTCTGTGACCTTGTGGCTGTTCTACTTTTATGATTTTCAGCATCCTAAGGCTAGTGGTGGCCACACATGCTTTTTTTTTTATAATTGTTCTACAATTTTAAGCTGCAGACTACTTTTGGCCAAATACACAGATGCAACTTTCATAGACCAGAAGGAGATGTTAAACTAATCTGAGTTTTGCCAAGGTTGCCTATGACAGTTAATACTTTTTAAAAAGACTGTTGATGACTTTCTAAGTTTTCAGAAAAGAGGGATATTTTGACACAAATATATACACCTTATTTGCAGAACTTGTATCATGGAGCTCTTACTCCTGTTTCCTACTGAGAACAGACAAATGTCCTATAGGGAGGTTGGTTGCAACATTATTTAAGTAGTTTCCTGGTGGGCAATGTATAGTCCTGATAGTTCAAGATTGCTTAAAAGAGTTAGAACAAGGTCCATTATATAGATGAAAGCAATCATGACTAAGAAATTTATGAAGATGACGTCTGAGCAAATTTTTGGGAAATGCTGTATAGCTGCACTGGATGAAACAGTAGGATCAACAAAACATTAGAGAGTGCTGGGTCCCATGATATGGAAATTATGTTGTGCAGCCTCATGAAGAGCTCATTGTGCAGTGTAACAGCAAAGCTGACAGAGGCAATCAAAGTTAAACAAGTACACCAAAACTTGGTGATCAGCAGGGAGTACACACAAATCTCTGATGGAATCACAGCTAATCTGGACTTTAAATCAGGTACATGAAACTGAATAACTGTAAAATGCTCTTTCAAGCATACTTAGAAATTGACCTTTCAGTTAAAATAATCTCCCTTTTTTTTCCCCCTACTAGAATTCCTTAGACCTGTGTAAGAATGAAATAATTAATAACAATTACAAATTTGTTTGAAGATATTTTTTAAATGTCTTAGAACTTAGTTTTTAGGAAGAAACATATACTCTCCCTTACTAAGAAAACCCTTTAAAATTTTGCAACCTGAAGGACTGCAGATGATAAAATGACCCCTCCTGAAATGAGAGCCTGCTTGGTGGTCTAGCAGAACAGAAATACTCTACTGTTTTCATGGAAGAAAAGTAGTCCAAAGAAGGCAAAAATCACAACTGATATTTCACTAAGAAAATTAAAATTAAATAATTCACTTCTATTTATTCAATTATAGAAAGCTATGAAAGCTCTTGGTAAATAAATTTATCAGAGAAGTGTAATATCAGGTTCAATCAGAATGTCTTAATTTCCAAGAAAAAGCCCACCTGGGTCCAGCACACCAAATATGCCGCATATTTGACACTGTGTTGTGGTTTGACACTGGGGAAAAAGGCNCTTCTCCACTGACCTTGGTGTTGCCGTGTTGTTTCCCTCACATGTTCTCATCTCCTCCTCTCCTCTGACTAACAGCATAACCCCTTGACATTGCTTTGATTTTCTTCTTAAATGTCATCACAGAGGTGTTACCAGCCTCTCTCACTGGCCCAGTTCTGGCCAGCAGCATGTCCATCTTCAGAGCCATCAGCCACTGGCTCTGCTGGACATGGTGGGAAGCTTCCAGCAGCTTCTCACAGAAGCCACCTTTTCAGCCCCCCTGCTACCAAAATCCAGGCCGTGCCACACCAATACACATTGATATTTTAAAAATCAATTTATTTCAAAATCAAAAGAAGTGCCCAGCTCCAAATTTTTATGTGGATAAAAAAACTAGAAAATTATTGACATTGTGAAAACTTCTGTTGCCATTCAGAACAGCAGTGGTACATGTGGTTTGGTGCACAGCACCCACTTCAGCCATGAACAGCTTCATCTGGTACAAAGCCGTTGTCAGCCCGTTGACGTCAGATCAGGAGTGTTGTGGTTCATTTTGCCAAAAGAAATGTCAGCTGTTTGCTGAAGAAAGGAAGTTGATAAAATTTATTTTGGTGGCATTAACAGCGAGGCTGTAAGTGAGCATAGCTTCAGCATCGTGCGTTTTTGCAAAACATGGCTTTGATCCACAATAGGACAATCAAGACTGAACTGAAGTATGATTTGACATGTACACAAGGACAAAACAGATGCCTAACAGCTTACATATGGTGCAGAATTCTTTCAAGAAAATCAGAGTGTGGATGTTGTTTGCAACTTTTCAGATTTAGAAAGCGAGTGTTTTAAATCAATTAGGAAAAAAAATAACACTTTCAGAATATTTTGTGACTGAGATTTAATTTTCCACTTCAAAAAGGAGACAAATGAAATAGGCATTTGTTCATCTGATAGTTTCATTGCTTGTGCTTTGAGAAGCAGGGAAGTAAACTGATAAATTCTATAGTTTGTTCTTACATTTTCTCCCCTATAATAAAAGGTACTTACATGATCCTATAACTGCCACGTCTGAAAGTGGAACATTTCAGTAATAAAGTTATTTTTAGAAAATCTCAGAGCATGTCCCATCCCTATACGATAGGTGGAGAACACTGCATAACATAAGTTTAAGAGCTTACTTTCAGCCACATAATGCTGCCCACAAATGGAGCAGGAACCGAACATAAATGTCCTTTGTTGCTGTTCTGTTCATGCCACAAGACCAAAGCGTCTCAGGTCCTTAGCCTTCATATTCCTTATTCTTCAACATTTTACTGATTTGCAAAGATGCCTGCTGAGCTCCACTGTGTAATTTTACATGGTGTCTATCAAGGATACATCCTGATCCCAGATTTGTTGCAGCTGCCACTCCTCTCCTGTGGGGTAACTATTGTGGTCTCCCAGCAATGGGACCATCTCCCACACCTGCACAGCCCATCCTACACATACACCTTTCGCATGATCCAAAAGTAATTTTGTTCAAGGTCCAACCTTGGCCATGGGAATCATTTGAGTCCCATGCAGTATCAATCTTCCTATGGAAACAAATACTTCATTTTGTGGTTTTCGTTTTTGAGGAGATACTAATTTCAAGGCTGTGCACAAACTGGCAGTAGTAAGGTCATTGGCCATGTTGCCTTCTGAAAATCACAGTGTAAAAACCATCAGATAGAAGACAGCCCAAGTGAAGTTAAAATAAACTTGTAATAAAGGCACACATTGCAATTGAAAGCTTGAGAAGAAGAAATTAGAAATTATAACAGTAGATGAATAATGACTTTACTAACAGAAAACAGACTTGCTAGGCCTGATTTCAGTTTGACATTACTGAGCCATTGTTACTAGGAATAATCCCTTTTCCTAAACAATCTTTACACTACACCAACTAACAAATCACTTACTCGTCAATACTGAAAGCACTGTTTCCTTAGAAGTAATGTGATTTGCATACATACATCTCACACACATTTTTGTTTGTTTAACTGAATCTCTGTGGCCTGAGGATTCCCAATATATGATTTACCTCTTCACTGATCACTGATTTATTACAATGTAGAGATGTCTAAAGTGCCATTAATGCAGACCAATCCTGGTAAACCTCCTTCTGGGCATGTCAGGGTAGCGAAGATTATATCTATTATTATAGCCGTGTGAGCAGCCTTTCTCAAGGCACACATCACACTGATGTACCTCTCAGAAAACTGCAGGGAGAAGTTAATTTATGACATATTTAGAAAATCACTTCAGTTCTTGAACATCAGAAGATGTTTGCTGGCTTACGTATGGGCTTACGTAAGAAATTAGAAGATTTTTCATAAACATAGCTACATAATCTTAATATGCTACACTGTAGTTCCCAGAATATGTGAAACTATGAATGAGATGGAAACAGGAACTGGGTAGGCAAGACAACATCTTTAGGTGAGATGCATATTCCAGTTAAAATCAGTGAATCATTTTTTAAGTAACAGCTATTGATACTATGCATTATTTATTACTGACCCCTTTGAAATCATCTCTCCAGAGTTTTATGCCATGTTAAATTATCTCCATTTTTCAGAATCATCTAATAAGACAATAAAGATATCTGGCTGGAAGCCAGAGTAAGGAAAAGAGAACAGAACATATTTTATATGTTTTATGCAAAGACCATGGCTCATTTTCTTTTCAGTGCTTATCAGAAGCACAAAGCACATCTAGTTTCCCTGCATTTGATCATAATTTAGCCCTTACGGACTATTTGCCTTATAAATTCATGTTTCTACAAATGCTTGTGGGAAAAGTCCTTATTCTTTCCATCTGCAGGCAAACTTTCTGACATTTATATTAAGTTATTCCCCCCAGGAAATTCTCATTTTGTACTACACAAGCCATGTGAATGAAGGCAAGCCAATGCAAAATAAGGGAATATAGCAATAGCACCTTTTTTTTTCAGTGAAGGAGAAAAATCCATAGATAACTTTCTACAGTATAGTGATGTATATACTTGTTGTCTTTCTAGTTCATTTTCACTGACATTTGATCAGCTATCAGGCTGCACCATTGCATCTGTTAGCTTGCACTTAATTTTAAAGAAATGTTCTTTATTTCCTGAAATGCTTTAATTTGAAGTCTGTTGTTTAAATTAATAACTTTAAGATCAGCGATCAGTAAAGGAACCTTTATTAATAAGGTGTTCTAGTCAAGTGAGAAATTGAACACATTTCTCAGTAAATATCCTAATCATTAATTATTCTCATGGTTTAAAAGGCTTGCTGCTTGTCTGGTCAGGTTTTATCAGATTTTCCCAGTTCTGTATAGTGTTCTTGTCACCAGTGCCTTTAACCACCATTTCCCTCTCTTTCAGTCTTATAACACAGGTAACTACTGAATTAATATATGTGTATGTCTCAAGGTGTGGCCTACTAATTATGGGGTTCTATATGTATGCATGAATTTGTGCACATAACTACATACATGTATGCAGGGAAATCTGCACGCGTATATTCAAAGTGTCACTGAAGGGAAGAGACCAATCTTATGTCACCGCCAGCAAATCCAGGAGTTAAGAGACAAAAGGCCCAAGCATTTCCTCCGGGACTAAAAATGGACTAGGGTGGGGATATGATTAAAACAAGTACCTCAATGACTGCAAATTGTATGACTACATGAATATCACATTTTTTTTATTATATAGGTATGGAATACAGTATATTCTCAGGAGTTTCCTGTTTTTTTGGTGCTGACACCTAAATCTCTCAGTACTGGTTTCACACTATTGAAGCTTTAGTTATTGTTTTGTTGTTCTGGCGAGGCCACGAAGAAGCTCAATAATGCAGAAAATGTAGAACATATTGTCCTAAAATCTCCCTCATTATTAAAGCTACAGAGAGAAATATAGGAAATCAGAGGCTGAAAACACAGCTGAAAGAACTGAGAGTTGAATTCAACCACCAGTGAATTGCACTCCCACACACGTACAGCCCCAGACAATAGGCTGATTCAAGACAATGAATGCAGAAGAAAAAAGTCACTATTCTCCCTTTTCTCTTTGCAATGCTAATTCTTTTCCTCAAATTGAATGCCTGAGAAACAGCTCCAGTGTTGAAATCCCTTCTTTCATAGTTGATAACATGAAATATGCTATGATATCACTTTGATTCCATCTTGACTCTGAACAGAAAGTTTTTCCTAAGAAACATGTACATGTTGAATTGGTGTCCTGAACATATCACCATATCAACACAAAACCTGCTGAGAGATAAGAATGATGATACCACTATCTTATGATAACTAATATATGAAAGATCTGTTACGAAGAAGGAGTGTGACGAGACACTAACATTTTTCATAAAAGGTACCTAGAGCCTTTTTATACACAAGATAAAGGAGTCAGCTATTAGTCTATTATTTTCAAAAATGTACATGCATAACGATGGAGGGCAGACAGTGCTACACTGACAGTAAAAACAGCATCCAGGATGACCATGCAGTCTGATCTTTACCCTGCATCCATCAGTGCATGGTGTGCTATCTAATACACAATTTTAGCCATGTATATTTTCTCAGTATACCTGCCAGACTGCTGCCTGGAGCTTTTGTCCTTATTTCTGACTGGCTGGAATCAAATTTTTCTTCCTTCAGCCACCTGGGAATGTGGCCTATCTAGCCATCGAAGCCTCTTCTTGAGGCAACAGCGAGAGAGGAGCACCTCTGGATGACGGCTCATCTCAGATCACCACATTAGGTGTGTAAAATATGTTGAACAGTTTGCCTTGGGAGATGCTTATCTCTTCCCACTGACTAGAAAAGGAGCTTTGCTTGACAAAGCAGCCCTTTTATCTGACAGAAGTTAGATGAAAGGAATCTCAGGCATATGGACCTAATTGGCCCCTCCCTCCTATTGGCCAGGTTTTAACCAATGTTCCTTGAGTGAAGCTCACCACAAACATCGAGGTCCCTGCCCTCGGAACTTGCTTTAGGAGATCCCATCATGTGTGTGCAATTCTGGTATTCAGAGAGTGATGTAAGCCTGGCTTGGCAGAATCTTCCTAGTTCTCCCATTGGGAAGCTTAATTTAGTATCATTTTACTTGGCTTCCTGACATAAAAGGGGACTCAAGAAAGACAGCAGCACCTCTCAAGTAATTAAGCAAGGAGTGCCTCCAATCTGATGAAGTGACAGCCTACCCTTCTCTTCAGTTTCTTAGTTTAAGCATAAAACATGGATACAATCTAGCAGCAGGAAGGCAAATAGCTGTAAATTAGAGAAGTGAAGAATAAATATGTAAAAATTTATGTATCTTTCATATGTTGACATACATATTTTCTTACTGTTACTATTTTTGAGATTAGGAATGGGAACAAATTCGGTAACTGCTCAAATTAATAATGCAAGAATTAAATTTTAGTCCAGAAAGCGAAGAATGATACCGTTTTCATGGAAAGTGATTATTGAGTAAACAATAATTAAAAAAATTGAAAATCAGCTATACATTGATGCATTGTTGTGTTTTCCCCTCCCCCAACTCAAAGAACAAATTCAACATATGGTCTTTTTATAAATATTTCAGAAGTAAAGTGACTTCTGGAAAGGATTGTAGTCTGAGATATGCAGAGTTATCAGCATTTTAGAAGATCAATTTGAAACATCTGCTAACTCTTGAAAGAGTTATGTTGAAACTAAACCCAGTTTAGGAGGGTTGTATGCTCAGAGTTTTATATTCTCCCCTCTTTTCTGCAAGGTTAGCGGGAAGAGGAAAGAGCTGCACCAGCATTTTGCTTCCACCTTTTCCAGGTCCAAGATTTAAAGCTTTATGGTGAAGAAAATCAAGGTGACAGATGCAAAGAGACAGTAAATTACTGACACACTCTTCTTCAGTCATGCTTTGAAGTGCTAAAGAATTCAGACCAAATCTCAAGCATGAAAGCTTTGTGAGAGGCAAGATGCAATTTACCAGGCCAGTGGAATGTAACAGATATATTTTAAAAGAATGCATTTTTTCAAATCTTGGGATTTGGGACAAGAAATAAACTTTGAAAAGAGTAAATGTTTTTGACCTCTGCCATGTTTATGGTTTTGGTTTTACTGTTGTTTTCAGTATGCAGTTGCAATCCCTACAACTTGCACTTCTTCTAACCTTCCAGACAGACTATAAATATTTAACAGTTCTTGCAAGTTGATTTACATAGTACTTACTGGGTAAATAATATCTCACTTTTGAAAAATGTATGCACGTATATAGTACAGTGTAAATAATTAATCAAATATAATAACAGCAAAATAATAACAAGGAGAAAATACTAGTTTTCAGAAGACATACAGTCATCCTTAGATAGATTTTTGAAACACTTGTCTTTTACTTTCTATCATTATTTCTTTCTCTCTTTCTTCCTGTATGCTTCCGCTAATAAATTTGTGATTGTTATCATCATAGAATCAATTTCAATCAGATTTTTTTTTCTGAAATATTTTGCACACTATAAGTAAAAAGCAGATCCATTCAGAATATTTGCTGTTTCATGTGTCAATCTGAATGATTCATTTTTATATGAACTCAGATCTTGCAATAGGATCACAGATGGAAGCAACTTCTTTCCTTTTTGGAGTGGCACCAAAGTCAGCATAGATCATTGCCAGTTCATGGATCTGTATTATTTGATCCAGGTTGTGAAGCCACCAGCAAATTCTCCAGAGGAGTAGTCTAGCTCTAAGTCAAACATAGAAGTGCAAAATTAATTATTTACTTTGCCACACAATATTAACACTTAGACAGATCTTCGGAAATGTCTGGGGCAGTCCATGCTGCAGGAGCTGTCACATCCCTCTGTCTCCCACTATAAGCAGCATCATCGGAACATCTGTCTGTGCATGATGCTTGCAGAGCTCTTGTTTGAAAGTCCAGCAATGTTGCAGTGGGGTTGTCTGCAAACCTCCCTGGAAGTAGCCTTGGCTCGTGGAAGAATCAAGGAGATGATATTTGATAGATGTTTTCAGATTTTATTCCCCCAGCCGCACATGGCCGGAGCCTGGCATGGACCACCACCACAGCTGCTCCCAAGAACAACCCCAGAACAACTGCCTGAGTGTCCCGTGGACACCCCCCTAAGTACAGAACTCCCGCGGGCTACATTCAAAGTGACCAGTAGGGGACAGGATTTGGGGTACATATGACCAAGGGAACAGGGAGAGGGAAACCCCGTGCCCCGCCAAGTGTCCACGTAAGCCCATCTTCCCCATGGAATGCACCTCTTCACAGCAAGTGGTGCTTGAGGTCATCGTCTGAGCTGCAGAAGAATTACATACAGTTTGATAGATCAGGGGAAAATAGGATAGTCATGAAAAGAAAACAACCAGCAGGAAAGGGAGTGTCACTAGAGCTCTGAGAGGTCCCAGGCAGTGTTCTGTGTAAAATGCCTTTCTAACAACCTTCTAAACGAATAGATGAAAGAGACAACCGTGTCCATCAAAGAAAGGCCAGAGTAGCTCTCAAGACAGTAAAAACGGAGTCTGACATAGGCTCTGCCATGTTGCTAGGTAAGAAAGAACACATTTTAGGGAAGTTATACAACTGCTTCTAGAGAGGAGAACACAGAAGTCTAAGTCAACTTAAATACGAGTTCAGAACGGAACTTTCACATAGCTCTGCCAGTGAGTGTGACTGTCTGTATTTCAGCTTATAGTTTGTATGCTCATTAGTATTTTCTTTTAGTTCTTTCCTTTTGCTCTTAGAAATTAATTTAGTCTCTTTACTATGAAACTTGCGGAAAACTTGGAAGAAAAAAAGTATTTTTAAAATAGGACACTATCCTACCCATCTTGATAGACGCTACTGAAGATCTAACAGTAAGTTTTCCAAAATAAATTTCCAGGAATATTTAAAGGAACAGATTCCTCCTTTGTCTGGAGAGAATCTACCCTCATCTAAGTCAAGTTTCACAGACTTCTCTTGAGGAAATGCATCAAATCCTGTGCCATTCTTGGGCAGTTCATAGGATAGAATCTTTGAATATCTTGAGTTGGAAGGGACCCATAAGGATCACCAAAGTTTTTCTTCCACTTTGTTGTTTTCTATTTTCATGAAAAAAATAATATAAACCTCTTCTTTCTAAATTTTTCTTTTTTTTTTTTTTCTTGTACAAAACAAAAGCAATTCGAGAAACCACATAAAATTTTATCTGTGACACTTTCTTTCCCATCTGAGTGCTATGGTACTCCTAATAATGACCAAGTGAAAGTCATAAGCTCACTGTCACCTCGGCGGGAAGGTGACAACTTCAAGGCAGGACAGACCTATCTGAGATGGCAGCATGAGTCACAACTGCCCTGCTATTTCTGTTCATGTCCCTGCACAATTCTTCTAAATAGTGTGTCTATTCCTTAAAGGATATCTTCTAACAATTGGGTTTGGACAGGTGTCTACTAAGGAAGGCAGGAGTCCCCCTCCCACCCCAGAATGGAAAAATGTAACCCCCTTCCTCCCGAACTATTATAATTTTGAAAATGAGGGGCTTTCAGGCAAGGATATGAGAAATAGGAATAACAGGTCTTTANGAAAAGAACACACACACACAAAAAGAAAACCTCCTAAAACCCCAACAGCGGGTTTTATATTTTAAGAGGAAACAGTGCTTGAACACTCAAAAGATATGTGAGCTGGATCCACACTTTGCTGTCAGAGCTAAAACTCCCCTCCGTCCCTCTCTCCCTCCCTTCCTTGCCTCCTTCCTTCCTTCCTTCCTTCCTTCCTTCCTTCCTTCCTTCCGGAACTGCTATGGCCACAGATGAGCTCTCTACCAGTTTTCTAAAAAAAAAATTATTCAATAATGGAACATTGTTCTGAATCTGCCATAGACCCACAAAATTTCTGGACAGAAAATTTTCTGTGGAGTGGTGTTGGACAGTAAATATCTTAGGTACCAGTGCTCTACTAGTAAATTAAATAATGGCAGGTAACATTCCCATGCACATTCAGTCATCCAAACTAGCGAATTGAGAGAACAATCTTTATTTTGATCCAGGTCAATTAGAAACATCTCAAAAGACCCCTGAGCATGGGTAAGAATGTAGCATTAGTAAACATATTCCAGAAATGCATGGAGCTATTTTCAGGATTTCCTAGGCAGCCCAGAAATCTCTGTATCATATTTTCAAGCTTACTTGAAAATATAAAAGGGTTCCTTTGGGTTTGTTTTGTTTTGTTTTTTTTTTTTTTTTGGTTTGGTTCAGCTTAGTTTTTTTAAGAAAGAATAATTTGGTGCAATAACGTGCCTCCTTGAACTATGACATAGGCATAGATTTATAAACTCTATAAATTTCAACCTCATCTTTTTGGCTTCCTGGTCTTGTGTTCTCAAAAAACTCTAGATACAGCCATGCCTAAATTTTGTACTTAAAATTTCTCTCCATAACAAGTCTTGCCATTTGTATCTGAACTTACATGTAAAAGAACACACTCATTATCTGTAATATCAGTAGAATGGAAGGAGAAAATATGTTTACAGTTAACAGTTAAAAGGGATAGTTTCAAATCTCATTGCATTGTGATCTCTTATGGCAATACATGCTTTCCACTACCACGTGTTAAAAGCCAAGACTAAACTATTTCAGTGTATGTTTAGTGAATCTGAATTTTTCTGCTTAGAAGAAGGAAATCACATGGATACAATCATAATCTGAAGTCAGGCTATTCATATCTGGGTTTGTATCAAAAACCTTTTCCTTATTTTTCATAGTATTTTTCACTACATTGTTGCTATATAAAAGATCTAAACAAACAAAAAGGAAACCAAGCAATAGTTGTAACTATGTACGTAGTACTCTAATATGAACAAAGTGATGACAACTGAAATAATGCTTTCCCATGGCTTTGTTTTTCATTTTTAGTAACATGGCACTTGTGCTCTTCATAGAAATATGGCACAGACAGCTATTGTCAGGGGGGCCTCTTTTCCAACCAGTGTTTTAAAGTGTACATATTAGGGGTTTTTCTGTTTAAATGAAATGTTTTCCCAAACGCTACCTTATATGCTATGCTTTAGTCGTGTTTTTGCAAAACATTTAGTTGTGAGAGAAAGTGAAGCATTCCCATAATGCTAAAATCCTCAGAACAGACACACCATTTAGCCTTTGAAGACTTGAGATTCAAAATGTGCCACACTGATACTTCAGAGCTAAATGCTTAAGGCCTATAGACACTAACTTCGTGGTGTTTTCACACCTGCAATGTTCTCACATGTCAGAGAAGTCTTATCAAATATGAGATACTTGAGTGTAGCCTGAATTGAGATGTTTGAGCTGTACAAGTTTTATCCCTGTGCTTCCTGGGTGAAACCCTAACATTTATGAACTCAGCTTTTAACCCAGAACTTTGTCCTTGTTTTCAACAGTTTGAGCTTGAGTCACCCATTTTTACTCCCTGTGGGGAGGAAAAAAAATAAGTGAAATAAAATGTTGATGAGGGAGAGGAAATTACCTTGCTTAGCAAGGCATGAGGTATTCCCGCCCCGCACAGGAGGTTACTGCAGGGTAGTGAACTAAGTCTGTGTGGAAGGTTCCAGTGTGGTTTTGTAAGAACTCCCATAAGGATGGTAATGTAACCCTGCACTGAATTTCACCATGTTTCAGATGAGCTGTGCTGCAGCTCCCAATGGGAAGGACCTCAATTACAAGGTCACACTGCAAAGCTGAGCCACCAAAAATGACACCAAGCTCCATGACTCCCTGTCAGTCTTCAGAAATCAGAAAGGAAGCAAACTTGTCTGATGTTCCAAAGATCATGATCCTGACCAATATCTGAATAAATTTATAACACATATAATGAATACATGAATTTATAACACTGTTTTAATTCAGGTAGTATATTCCTGTTAAGTACCAGAGTTTTAAAATTTACCATGAGGAGAGCAAAGACAATTCAAGAAAATAGACATATAAATTTAGCCCTGGTAAATAAACAAATTACTGGGCTTTCAGTTACTAATCAGTTTAACTGCACTTCTCTAATTCATTTGGCTGGATCAGCTCTAGGGCTTTGCCAAAGACTGAGAGAGGAAAATGTTATTTCACAGAGTGACTTGTGAGGTACCTAATAAATCCAGTACTGCAGCTTGACTGTTCACTGACGACAACAGGCCGTGCCTTCTATGTCATGACCCCTGATGGGCTAAGGGGCATGACTCTCAAAGGGTTAATCTTTTCCACCTGTTGCTGACCACAGAGCAAGCTCTCCTGGCAGGTCTCCTACCAGGAGAATGTGGCCCCTGACCTTTGTGGGAGTGGGACGCTGCAGTAAAGACGCTTCCTAACAAGCACAGCAATCTGGCACAGTCACCCCAGCTCTCCGGTGGCTGACTCCAGTGGTAAAACAAGCCGTGAACCAGCAATTTGTGAAATGAAAGTCAAGGGTAAAGATGGGGTGCAACCCCCAAAATATCTCAGTCAGCTTACTGTGGGGGTTACCACGAGCTGTGTTGCTGGTTTGGGATCGTCCTTATGAAAATAATAGAATCAACTCGATCTGAAACAGCAAAAATAATTACTAGAAAAGTCAAGAATGTTGAAATTGACATGGAATTTCAGCCAAAAGCAAGCTGTTGGAAGTCAAAGCTGTTGCTCTTCTGAGTCAGTACAACTGTTCTGATCTATTAGGTGCAAGCACACATAAAAAGCAAATGCATAAGACCATTCTCACAATGTAGCCACTATTCTGAAGATTCAAGGCGTATTTATGAAATCTAAATTCTTTTTCTTCCCTTTTGATTAATTTGATATCTGAACCATACCTACCTGGGAAGGGAGTTCCTCAGACACCATAAATATTTTACTTACAGAGTAACTGATGCAAGAGAATCTCTGACATTTGCTAATTTTGTCTGCTTATGCCCTTTGCTGCTTTTCTACTCAACCACTTTGTCTAGTTGATCTTTTTCTTCCTGTAAAGAAGTTTTTTTCAATTTTTCTTGTTGAGCACAAGAAAGATCAGCAGAAAAACCTCTGTAGAAGTCCCTTCAGCAAACTGCCTACTGAGAGAAAGGTTGGACCAGTATTTATAGCATAAACCTAGGACTTCTTAAGTCTTCCAGCCACTTCCAGGCATTGCAAGTGACCTTGACCAAAACACTCCTATACTACATCCTTAAAAGTACTTTAGTGTTCTAATGCCTCCTCTATGTTGCCATGTTGTAGAAGCCTCAGCTCTGAGGCAGGACTGTACGTATATGAATTGTGATACTAATGTCAATATAGCTGGGGAGTTAATGGAGATATCCTCTTGAATTAGGGAGCTATGAAATGCAAAGGGAAGAGTGTGCAAAATAACCTGTCTGATCAGATACAGACCACCCTCTCTGTGGTGAGAGGGGTCTAACTGTTGGAACTTTACCCATCAATTTTCCTTCAAAGGCAGCTTCTTGATCCAACATGTAGGAAAAATCCAGTAATATCACAGAAAAGTACATATCCCCAGTAAGCTAGGTCCAAGCTCACGATACTTGAATCAGATCATGCTGCATTAAGAAACACATATCTGAAGATTAATACTCTACAGCTCTTTGAACATTTACTGTAGGAGGGGCCTGAATGTCCATCTGCTGGTGAGCCACCATACTGATAAGCCATGTACTGCAACCCAGAAGGTCACTTCCTCTGCAGCCTAAATGTAGGACACTTCAATTCACTGAATGTTATAGCTCAGTCTATATTACCTTTCTGACAGATGCAAAAAAGGGGGAGAGAATAATTCCTAACGCTTGTTCATCTGCCCTGTTCTTCTCTCCCTCACTACTTGTCTAGATACATTTAGGAAATTGCTTCAGGAAATCCCATCACCAAGGGAACTTAGACAAGAATATGTGGGTACAAGACAATGGACCATTGGAGTTTTGCCATCTACTGCCCACCTGCTGCCCTTATGCCATGCTCTGCTTTCTTGCATGCAAAGAACTTCTCCAATTCTGGGAGCTTGTGCAGGCAGCACAGGTGTTGCCCAGTGGAGTTCTACCTGGGAACATGATGGGAGCAAAATCAGGTTCAGACATAGAAAAAATATGGGCATTGACATTCAAGCGAGGAAATTAACTATTCAATTAGTGTATTAACATGACATGACAAATTCCATTTTTCAAAGTATGCTTTACTCATAATAGTATTCTTTGTTTCCTGCTCTTCACCCAGACTTTCAAAGAGAGAATTAGATTCATTTCCTTTTGTATCTTGTGGGATTTTACTATACAAGGCTGACTCAAATTCCAAAACTGACCAATCACACAAGTGAACACATTAGGAAAAAAGTCCTTCTTGGAGAATATTAATTACCATTTATTTTAGCAAAGCAAATAACCTCCTATGAAAAATTCACCTCACATTCCTTTAGAAGCCTCCAAATATTTACTACTGCAGACAGCATTTTCTTTACGTCTGTTGAGTGCGTCATAAAACCTGCTCATGTACATATTTCTACAGAAATCAAGTGACCATGCTTTCCATATGTCTGGTGTTCCAAGAAACAGAGAAAGTTTTATTTCTGGTTAGCTCTGTCAGGTTGGACTTTTCTTCTTTAGGTTGGTGATCAATTGTGTCAACGTCTCTGTAAGTAGAGCTGGTGTTAAAAAAGAGATTGGTCAGCTATAAATTATCTGGAGCCCTACAGGACTTCCTGAAAGGCACATGAAGAAGTAATTGGGCTTCATGTTGTCCTGTGTGACTTCTGGGTATTCATCACTAATGGACCATGCAAGAGGGTTAAGGCTGCGATTTACTGAAACCTATTTCAGAATGAACATTGGAGAACTAGAGAGAGGGAAGGGCAGAATAACATGGAGAGGATTTGTTTCAGTTCTGTTAAAGCCTGATTATTCTGCAGGGTACTTATTCTGCAGAGAAAAGAGCAGAATAGCAAAGTGCACAGGTGGGTAAAAGAAAAAAGGCTTTTCAACGATAAATGTTGTGGCTTTTGCTATGATGACTATAATCTAACTGAAAACATTAAAGTAATGAAGAGACAGAGAAAACTGCTTTCTCTGCAGAGGACAAACCGTGTCTTTCTTACACTTTAAATGTACAAACATTTTCAACCCTTGACATTCAGATTTATATATTTAGTTATGATTGCAAATTGACACCGGAGTTTTCTCACTTGTGTTACAACCGTTTTAACGAGAAGCTAACTGCACTGATGAATCCAGTTGCAGAGACACACAAGACAGCACTAATGTATGTTGGGAAAGCAAGTATCACGTATAGTCACCAGCGCTCATCTAAAAGCAGTGTAGTCATTTGCCTGCAGCAGCTCCTAGCCTTATTTGTCTTTGAAAATAAACAAAGATACACTGCTTCCACATGTGGGATGTTTCATGGGAGGAGGGATGGCTCTTATGACCTATACATCACAATTTGGGAGTTGCCTGTGTGGAGACTTTTCTGATAATCTCTCAACCCATTGCCTATTTTTATCCACCGAAGGCTGCCCACAAAGATTTGAACACGATGGTGATTAGAGTAATTGTAAAACAAGTTTCTGTGACAAAGTTGAAACCCTACCATAGCATATGGTGATCAAGGATGTCCAACATGCTATACACAGATGTTTCCAGCTCTCGCAAAGAAAGCGCATTTGGTTTATGGAAACAAGGTTTTTCTGCATCATTTGCAAAATGCAAATGTCAAAAATGTCTCTGCAATATAGAAATTCTATGTAACATTAAAAAAAAAAAAAGAATGCTTCTATGTCTTTCTTTTCAAAAACTTGTAAAAATTTACATTCAAAGGTAAAAAATAAACTGTTATGCCTTGGGAAAGGAAATATTTATTTCAAAGAATATTTAGAATATTTCTCTATAATCAAAACTCTCTTACATGTACACACTAAATCCATCTGTCCCAGCTCAGGAAAAGCTTTTAGGAAATGCATGCTAGCCTGGGATTGGGAAATGTGAAATCAGGACACTCATGATAGCAAATACAAGACATGGATCAGTTGCTAGCTTCACACTCAGGTTTGCAGGTAATTAGCAGTTTGGTATGAAATGATGAAACTTCCCTCTGGAGGTTTCTAGGTTATATAGATTTACAACGTATGGATCGCTTTTCAGTCCAATGACTCTGAAATGCTCTGTGTGCAGAAAGTATGCCTGCGAGATGAAAAAGCAAAGTGTTAAGTAAAAGGATCTTGTTTTTGTGTTAAAAGTCTGGTATACAGGCAAGTAAGTACTTCTTTTTTACTACATACACTTTTCAATTTGCATTATAATATTAAAAAAAAACAAAACAAAACAAACAAAACAAGCACTCGGATAGTTTCCTTCTTAAAGAAATCCCAAACAACTAATTGTAATTGAGCTTAATTTGATCTCATGTCAGCCTTCTAACATATTCTAATACCACATAATTTCATATATTGCAGAGAATAAACAGAAGTTACCATAAATCTCCTCTGCAGTAGTGTATATTTTCTTTTACTAATCTGGCAATAAGACCTTATACAAGATATTTTACATATTATTGCATCTGATAGGAAGCATTGTATTATTACTGGTATCTTCATTTTTGTAGTGCCATTTAGGTAATGTAATGTGAGATGTATTAAAGTAGGTTATGGGAAAAAAACTAGCTCTGAATTGTGCTGTAATTACAGTGTTCTTATGACCTTGCTGTTCTGAGGCCAGCCAGAGGTAATTCTTTTCCTCACCAACTCAGCTCAAAGCCTGCTGATTTTGGGTGTGCCTTGAGGTGGGGTGCAGCTTGTGGGCTACTGGGTTTGTCCTCACTTTTCTGCTACCTGCAGCCAACATTCAGACAGGGTGACAAGGACACAAGATAAATATTTCATTTTTTTAATCTTGTGTTCTGTTTCTTTGCCTTATAGCACTGGGTGAGAACATCATGTCAACAACTGCTTGTGTTATTTTTCTGCTCTGAACTGTCAGTTAATCTCATAAATCTCAGTCTACCCAGACACTGTCACCTTTTCGTCTCACTGATCTTTGTCAGCATATTGTGTACTTCTAAGAGATAGACATATCANAATATTAAATATTAAATATTAAGTATTAAACATTAAATATTAAGACAAAGATGGACACTGATGTAAAAAGGACTGGTAGGGCAGGAAGAACTGAGCAACTGGGTAGTGTCATCCAAGGCACATGATTGGAAGCAAGCAAACACTGCACCGTGGTACTCATGGAATAGGACATGTTTTCCATTAAGAAAACCTCATTTCCTGAGCATTTTTTTGCTCTGATTTTCAGTATCCAAATAACCAGAGAGATGCCTTTCCTTCCTGCAACACTTATCTTCTTGGTATAACTGATACATCATTGTTTCTGACAGAATGAAAGATTTATAGAGAACATCCACAGAATAACTGAGGACTTTCTGGCTATGAAAGATGAGATCACAGGTATCCCTAACTTTAAAGAATATATAATGTCTCTCTTCTCTTTAGTTATTCTCCTATTTATACATGCCAACCTACTGAAAATACTACAAATGTAGCCAAGCTGAGAATTGAAATCTGTTGATAATTTTGTGAGCTAGAAAAAGAAATCCTTCTCATTTGGGCTAAAAGGTAACAAAACAGTATTGGGGTATTGGTCTGGCTGCAGAAGAGAAAACAAATAGTGAGAGTATGCTCAGTAACAACAAAAGAAGCAAACGAATAACCTCAAGCAAATATAACTCTAAAGCCTTACAAAGTAAGAAATTAATTGGAGGGATTTTGATATATTTATGGTAAGAGTATTTCTTTCCAGTAATTCAGAATACTTTTCAGCTACAGAATGACCAACACTGCAAGACCTACATGAAAATAAAGTAACATATATCTGGGATTTTTTGCAACAAAGCTGTAGATAGTTCAAAGAAATGAAGA